>VXAA01001403.1:359173-399361 GCA_013399115.1 Anseranas semipalmata
AAAACCAACTCTTAAAATGTGGTCGGCTTGCTGAAAATTCGGTTTGCTCCCCAAAATAGCGGGGAGTTCGCTGCAGGCGGTCACTGCTGCTGGAGTTTGTGTTCTCGGAGCGCCCGGCCCGCTTCGTCCCGGCTGCCCCCCGCTCCCGACATCACGGAGGGAATACTGCGGCAGCGTCCGATAAACCAGCTTCA
Organism: Anseranas semipalmata; assembly: GCA_013399115.1. NCBI lineage: Eukaryota > Metazoa > Chordata > Aves > Anseriformes > Anseranatidae > Anseranas > Anseranas semipalmata. The sequence continues at coordinate 359,368 of VXAA01001403.1, forward strand.
TCCTCACCGATAAAAGCGCAGCCGCTTTTGGTTCACCTGCTCCAGCCAGCTCAGCGTCAGGCTGTGGCCCTTTGCACCGTGTGCGTGCTTTTGGGCCTTGAATCGGGATGGTACGGCGCGCTGGGAAGTTATGGGTCGCTCAGTTATCCTTGCAGAAGCCATCTAGAATAAAACCTCCCGAATGAAAAAGAAGCTGCAGCCGCTCTGCTTTTATTACAGCACGCACCCATGTGTGTCTTGTGTTTTCTTCTTCAGCAGTGCCTGAGGTAGTTGGTAAAACACTGACCAGAACAGGCAGAGTCGTGCTGGTTGGCCCAGTAGCTTTCTCTGCTTGTATAGATGGGTTATGCTTTCAAAAAGGAAAATAAGAACCTGGTGGACTTCACCATCCACCATTAAAAGAGGGTTTTGAAGTTTTGTTTTTTCGTTTTAACAGAATGCAAGGTTCTGTCAAAAGTCTGTTCTTGTGGAGCTTGTCTTGCCAATACTGGCATGAAGTGACAGGTGCTCAGAAGCACACACCCTGCGTGGTTTGTGTTATCGGCTTTCAAATTTGACTTGTAAGTGTACAAAATTACCAGTGTTTGCATGGAAAAGGCTAAATGAATTCCATATGGCAATCTGATTCTGGCGTACCTGATGGTGAGGATTGAGGAGTAGTCTTGCATATATTTCGCTTTCCCAGATGGCAGAATTTGGTTTCTTTGGTGCTTTCACCCAGAACATTGCTAAGTGCTAAGAGAGTGTAGTTCCTGTAAATCTTTACTAATGAAATGATGGGATCTCTTTGAATTTTGTTTTGAGTCTTAACAAATATTTAGTATTTTCTGTTTGCCAGCACAAGCACTGAAAACATTGATGTGATGGTAATTTCCTTAGGAGTGAGGAAGACTCGTTACAAATGCTGTGTGCGTTGGTAACTTTAAATAGCAGAGGATTGGATATAATTTTTCTTCAAGTTCTTCTAAATGAATGACTTCACGTGACTGTACGGTGAGGTTGTAGGGTGATGTATATAATCCGGACTGTACAGGTGTTGTTTAATTGGTACAGTTGGCAATGAAATGAGCTTCTGAAAATACCAAAGAGCAGTTAGTGTGAAAAATGTGAACTTCACGCTTTTACATTTTATTTGAGATGTCACTAGTTTTTTTCTTTTGCACTTTTTTCATCTTGATTAAGGTCCTTAAATATGGCTAAATGCCATCAGAGCACTCTTGTTGAGGCAGGTTGGTTTCTTTTTGTCGTTTGTTTGAAAAGCAGTTCCCTTGGTCTAGCTTTCTTTTTGGTTTAATGTAATGGTGCAGGTCATTTAGAACTGATTTATCTCAACAGTTTCAAAGTGTATTCTCTCTTACTTAATCATCCTGTTTAATTTAGAGGTCTCTGAGTCTTTCCTAGAAAATCTCAGAGACATCCAATGAAAAAAAATTAAATGTGTTTTGCTCAAACTGACGTCAGTTGTCATTCTAACACGGGGGAAACGGTGTTTTATTCATTTCAGTGACTTGTAGTGAACCTGGTAAGAATTATTACAGATCCAAAAGCTACTCCCAAATGGTTCGGCTGCATTTTGCCACTCTTCCTCTATTCCATATGAAAATAAACTCTGGCAGCCTGCTACTTAAAGAGAGGGATGCTGTAGCAAGCAGACTCTTATAAGGTTGAGTGCAGGAGAGATTCCATTGATGAGGGTGCTTTTGTTTGTGTGATTTTGAGAAAGTTTTGGCGGGCAGAGGCTGACCCTCTGAGGAAAGAGCTACAAGTGGTGCTGATAAGCAGTGGTTCATCCTGAGCAGCAAGAATAAAACCGGGCTCCAGAGCCATTTTAATAAATGTTAGTCATGATACAAATCACTCTGTGGACAACTACTACTTTCTCCCTGTTGACTTTTTTTTTCCCTCCTCTTATGTGAATTGAGTTGCTCGTCGTTTTTGCCTTTTAGAGCACTCGGTAAAACAGGGGATCTTTTCTTCCTTCTTTAAGTACCTGTTATAGATGGGTAAATAACTTTAGCTCCATATTTAGTATTCTCTGTTAAAATGTTGTCAGGTTTTCTCTTTTTTCGTATAACACAACAGCAGTCAAGCTTGGTATGCCTATTAACCTTTGGAAAATTGTTCCAGGAGGAGGTCTAGAAAAAAGAAAGACTGCGCTAAAACCCCTCAGATGGCTTCCACTAAAGTTTCTCCTTATGGAATGAAGAAGTCTGGCTGTCCTGTATCCAGGCACTCCATTCCCTCTTGAGATACATGTTTGTCTCATTTCGTAGTTGTGCCTTAGGGATAAATGGCAACTGGTGGACTACCCGGGTTGTTAATGCTTTGAGAGAGAAAGCGTGCTGGTTAGCTGTTCCCAGTGCTTCTGATCGACACGCTTTCTGAAGAATGCTTTAATTTTTCCTTTGGCATTACAGGTGCCAGCGAAAGCGTGGGAAAACATATGCTTGAAGCATGCAACAACAATCTGGAGATGGCTGTCACCATGTTTCTGGATGGTGGAGGCATAGCGGAGGAGCCTAGCACCAGTTCTGCAGGGGTGTCTGCTGTTCGACCGCACACCGAGTATGTACTTGAGCATGTCTGTGTATAAAGGAATAGTCTGTCTTAAGAATTTAATAGTGTAAGGCAGAACAAGTAAGACAATTGTTCCTTCTCCTAACCTGCTGTCACTTCACTGTAATATGTGCTTCTTTGATGATCTTGTTAAATTGATTGCTCTGATATTTTCCTTAATAAATAAGTTGTTCTTATTACATAAGCTGGTCTCTCTTGCGTGTACTTCAGAAGTTTCCTGTAGCTTATACATACTGTGTTACAGACAGAGCTTGAGACAGAAAAGTGGGGATCCAGTGGAAAGAGATTCTTAGTTTTAAATTGCTCCAGCAATCTTGCTTTAAGTATACTTAGAGAATTTCATTGTTTTGGTTCTTATAAAATGTAGTGACCTCAGTCCCATTTGTAAGCATTTTTTTGTGTTGTCTTAGGAGTAGCTAGATTTGGCACTGGAAAGGCTAAATCGTGTACACTAATACGCAGAGGAATAAGCAACTACAAAATCTGCATCAGTATCTTACACATCACAGGCCAATAAAGGAAAGGGTTGTTGCGCTTGAGCATGGCAGAGAGTCTTTCAGGGCTGTCTGTTAATGTGTCTACTTGGGATAAGTGGAATATTTTGAGTGGAAGCTAATTGGTATGAGTCACATTCATTAAAAGTTCTAAATTAAACCTAGCCACACTTTTGTCTTTCTGAAAGTCTTCCACTTCAGGAAAAAGGCAGCTAACTTTTAAAGAAAATTCTTGTCGCTCATACTTCTGAAGCACATGCATACATTTAAACAACTGTTTTAGTGCTAACCTTTATAGTTTATGTTAAGTGCCTCCCTGCTTGAACCTTTGACAGGTAATGATGGTAAAAGTCTGTATCTTGTAGGTGTTAGAATTCTTATTTCTAGACAACTTCTGGCACATCAGTGACTTAAGATTCAAGTTTTTATTGGAATACTTTCTTTTTTATACTTGACACCCTCCAGGTGCTGGTCAGCTTAGTGTTACTTCTAGGAAGAGAGAAAAATAAATATGCAAATGCAAAATGGAGAATAACTAGCTTCACAACAGCAATCAAAGATGTGGAGGTTAATAGCAAGGTTAGTGCATCTTGCTGACATTATGAGTTACTTTTTGAAACCTGCATGGCCAAGAGCCACAAACTGCACACGTTAAGACTTTGGAGAGTCCAGGGAAGAGGGCACTTCAGGAGTAGTTCATAGACAGGATGCAGCAGTGGATTTCCTTTGGTGAGCCTCTGCGCTCCTTTGAGTAGATCCATGGGCTAGGTGACTGCACTGGGTAAATTATACTGTTTCGTAGCCCTTGTGATTATATTTCTCCCAGACATAATTTCAGATTACCTAGGAGTCTCTGTAAGCATAGCTAAGCTGTTGATATGTGAAGGAAGCCAGCTATGAAAGCAGATAACTGCTTCAGAATTACATGGAGGAAAATGACAATTTTGACCATCTTGTTTTCCTTCCTCTGGAAAAAGAAAGGGCTGTGAGTTGCAAGTGGAAGCAAAAAGTCTTCCATCAGGAGAAAGCTTGTAGTAACCAATAACCTTTTTTTTTCCCCTCTATGTAGATAAACAGGGGAGGAGGGTGGCAAGTGGATTAATTAGCCTTTGCTAAGTTTTAACACACTTTCCCAAGTTCTAAGGAAGTTATTAAAGAGGAAAAAATGTTTGAATAGTAGAATGACAAAGCCAGCCAGGGATTCATGTAATCGTCTGTCAAGATGTAGAAAGGTCATCCATGCCAGATCTTAATGCATAGTGCACTAAGTCCTGCTTCAGTGCCTTGTGTGGGAATAGATGGTCTCTGAGGTCCCTTTTGACCCCAAATCTCTGATTCTGTGCAACGATACAGCAGCGTCCTTAGCTGGTCCAAGTTGCAGGAGCCTTTGGAGCACAATGGGGTGTGGTTTATATAGTACTTGGAACATTATTATCTATGATTTTTCTTTCCTCTTTGATAGGGATGAAGTACGAGCTCCAATTCCTCAAAAACAGGAAATTTTAGTAGAGCCTGAGCCCCTGTTTGGAGGTATGCTTCTGTTCTTATTTTGTTTTTTTGTTTTTTTTCTTTAAATATATTGAGATGGGCTTAAATGACAAGAGAAGAGCCGAACTTGGTGAATATGAAGAAAGCAGTGTACATATTTTTATTCTTGTTTTTGCCCTGCTGCAACTCTGCAGCCATGTAAGATGATTGCATACTTGGAAATACACCGGTGTTGTTTAAAACCTTGCACATTAGAGATGCTACGTTCCCAGTGGTACCAATTTGCTGGCTCGTGTTTCATGGGACTTTGTGAGGCAACAGCCAATTAGCAATGATGAGTATACATGTGTGTTCTTGGGGTTCAGAACTGTGCAATACTGCTGCAAAAGTGGCCAAGGTGGTGGCATAAAAGCTTGGGATTTGACTGACAAGTGAAAATGAAGAGGACATATGCATGCTTCTCAGGGAGATCCGTGAGGAAGGGTTGAACTGTGTTACTACTCATCATTTTCTCCATTTCTCCTTTAGGAATTTAATTTGCTCTTTAAACTGTATCACACAGCTAGTTTTCTTGTTTTCTGAAGCTTTTTATCATGCTTTTGAAACACTTTTTGCTGTAACCAAAGACGTAATGCAAATGCTGTTTTCTTTTGTGTCCTTATCTAAAACACTGTTTAGTACTTAGAGAATACACTGATGCTCTGAATCTTCACTAGCAGGACTGGATTACCTGGTGCATTATCCTTTCCTTCTGTATAGTATCCATATCTGTGTGGAGATCTAAGGCTCCTTCTTTTTATGCTAATTACTTCCTCTAGCCTTGTGAGGCTCTGTCCTTTTTATGTTGACCGGGCTCTCTATGGCTTTTGCCACATCAACTGGATTAAGAGTCTTGCCCTTTTTATCAAGGAAGGACGTGCAAGTGCTCGTCTTTAAAGTGATCCTGTACCCGTAGGAAATGTGTTTTCTGTTGTTTAGCTCCTGCGCTAGAGAGGACCATGAGGCCAAGCTTCAGGTTTACCATGGAACTGTTTTTCTGTTGATCCTGTTTTCAACATCAGTGACATCTTTTGCCAGGATGCCCAAGCTGAGAGGTGGTTGCAGAAGAAGGTGACCTGTTGAGGGATCTTTGAAGACATTGCACCAGCTTGTTCCTCTTGCTTTCTTTGTGACCCAGCAGAGTCTTTGACAAAGGTCTATAGATGTCTGTGGGTTCACGAACCTAAGAAGTGCAGGAGTATGATCTGCCAACCCTCTTGCCTGATCCTTTTCTACCCACCTGTCACACGCTGATCACAGACTCGCTGTCCCTGACTGCCCTACCGAGGCAATCTGTGGATCAGTGGTAGCCTCCTGGCTCCGTCTCATCTACCAGTGCTAATATTCTCATTAATGCCACTTTTGTTTATAGCATGAAGCAGCCTTGGCAGCCCAACTGATACTGGAAAGCTGCTTCACTTAGTCCTTTCAGCTCTAAGCTCAAGCAGAGAATGTTCCAGTTTCTGGTTTTAACAGCCTCATATTGAGGTGGTCATGTGAGCTTGGGTTTTCTTCCAATTGAGAACACCGTGTCCATTTGTGCTCTGCCAGATACACTGAACCACTCTTGCACTACAAAATATATCAGAAAAGTCCACCTGGCCTGCTGTTAAGATCTTCACCTGCACTGCACTTGCGGCTAAGCCTGGAGAGGCAAATGTTGCTTTGCTGAAATGGTCCTTCAGTTGCTATTTGAAGTTGGCTGGACTGGGCTGTGCTTGCGGCTAAGCATTTAGAGGAGAGAGAGATGTTACTTACTTGAGTTAGCCAGGCATTATTCACAGCCACGCTCCTCATTCAGGATTACTTTCATTTTTCCTTGTACACTGTACAAAATCCTCTTAAGAAGAATGCAAGAAACAAGAGCTGTGTATCGCTGTTCATGCCCTTGGTGTGGCACAGGTTGACAGTACACGCAGCATCTCACATCTATGGCTGCAAAACCATAAAGATCTCTAAAAACAAGGTTTGGAGGTGCTTATTTTGTGACCTGTGTGTTGGTCATGCTTTCTCAATGTAAATGGATTTTTCTTATTACACATTTCTGGTGGGTATATGTTGTATTTATCTTACTCTCTTTAATTCTTTTAATATTTATCATATTTTCTAACAATTATGCTTTGAAACTTCTATCTTAAAATTGTTCTGCTTTCAACTAATAGTAAAGCAGACAAGTAGTTCAAATAAGTCTTGGCAAGCAGTTTTGTTTTGCATCCCAAGTGCAGTGGTTGTGGTGTACCATAGGACTTCAGTGAAGCTTTTATGTACTATTCCAGTTATCTGCCTGGGCCACTGTCTATGCCCAGCTGCAGCTATTTTATTGTGAAGGTTTCCTTGCAGATAGTGACACTGGATCCAATGGAAGAGCTTGGCTGTTGCCGAGCCAGCCAAGAAGCTGGGATGGGGTCTGGATAAGATACTAAAAAGGAATAGAAATGTATCGTGGAAGAAACAAATGTGTTTCCTATAATAGAGAAGGTATTCTTCTGCAGGGTTTAATTTTTTTGAAATTTTCAGCTACTTACAGGGCTTTTTCAAAAAATCTTGACTGGAATCGTGACATTTTGATGCTGTGACAGCATTCCCACTCCGTACTGATGGGCCTTTGGAGTGCTTGGTGAACCCATGAGAAAGGGCTAGCTTTAAATTTTTGTGTACTGTTGATACGTTTTGCTCCTGTGGAAAGGCTTGTTGGAGAGAGAATGTGATAGGAAACAGCGGGTCTCAAAAACTACCTATTTGCATCCTCCTCCAGCCCTTCCTAATGATTTTACTCCCACATCAGTCATGCTTTGAATTCCTGTTTTGTTGTCCAACATGTGATGGAAGGTACTAATAAGTAATTCTTTTGATAGAATGCCTTTGGAATAATTATTTAAATACTTTTTTCTTTTAAGCTCCTAAAAGACGCAGACCTGCGCGCTCAATATTTGATGGCTTTCGGGATTTTCAAACAGAAACCAGTAAGTGTCTGCAGATCAGTAACTTATAGGTTCTCTCTTTTTTGTATTTTATAAGTCTGATTGCAAATTAGTTTCCACTGTAGGCTATGATGGCTTTCAGTCATTGAATGTTTTTTAATTGCCTACTGTGTAGCAAAAGTTATTTTGGAATAATACTATTAGGCTATTCCTTGTTGTGGCAGTACTATTTGCTGACATTTCTCTTCCCCATGTTTGTGGTATGGTTAAGATTGTTAGTTTATTTCTGAGGGCAATCTTAAATTGTTCATGAATGGATGAAGGGAAAGTACTAAGTAGTGGACATATGAAGCAGGTACTCAGGATGCTGGTCTGAGCACTTGCCTACGCTATGTAAGTAAAACCATCAAAGTATATTCTTCCCTCTTTTGGTATGGCAAATACTTTCTTGATAACTCTTAAAAAAAAAAAAAAAAACTTTTTCTGCTGTAGAGGGAATCAAAAAAAGGAGAAGAATCTAACAGCTATGTAGAGATTAAGTTCATCCACTGAATTCTTCTTGGATAGCCAATGGTGTTTCTGGCACTTGAATTAGATTTGAGTAGCCCTGAGGCTTCTTCCTTGGCCACACATGAAGTTCTCATGAATTTAATTCCTGTTTACCACTGTCTATCCGTTCATATGCAGAATCTCCAAACGACAGAGCATTGGCTGTTATTTAAGCCATTAAGTTTCATAGAACTGGCTTCTTTGACAGCTGAACACCAGATATTTCGCAGCTGAGTTAGAGCTGTTATGTAGTTGTTATTGCTGATGTTGCTGGAGTGCTCAAGAGCACTAACCAAGGACCAGGTTCCTGAGTTGTTAGGTGCTATCGGATGCCAAACTGAAAATAAGTATTTGTTAGTTGCTGGCTTTCCCCTGACAGCTCTGGCCAGGGTTTTCCAGTAGTAATAAACTAGTCAGGTACTAAAGTCACTGGCAGCTATATAAATTAAAACACAGAATCTACAGCATCTTCATCCCTTAATTTTTTTCTTGTCATCTCCACTCTCTTATAGCAAGGACATTTAGAGGTACATGATATGTAAAATCTTTGTGAAGGTTTGTGATAAAAGTTAATGATGCTTTATGGTAGAACTTCATAGGTGAATATCACTGTCCAGTTATCTCTGAAGAAGTGGCCCTAGCCATAAAAGTCCGTGTTATTTCCTGGCTCCCAGGCCTGCTCCACAGGGATAGAAGTATCCCTGTGGGGATCCACTGTCTGCTCAAAAATGGTTTGTATGCTATGGCCCCTTGGCATCTCCTTTCACAAATGGAAAGCTTTTGGGTCATGTGATTGTTATTCTACATTTCAGCTGACTTGGTTCTATAAAATGCATTATATCACTGCATTTTTAGGCGAGCAGTTGCTGTGATTTACCTTTGTTTTACGTGATCATGTATATGTAGGAAATGTGTTCTGTATTATTTTGAATGGAAAGGACTAATAGAAACTTGCTCAAAGTATGGTACTTGGTATAAACAAGTCTGAAAACCTCTTCATCTAAAAGAGACAGAGGTATCCTGAGTCAGTTGTGGGAAGATTAGATATTTAATATAAACTTCCAAAGATATCTCTCCATGTAAACTAAATCTTTCTGTGGGATTGCCTTACCTTCAGGTGTTAGAAACATTGAAATAGAAAATGCTCTTGAGTAAAGCTGTGATGGTACAATGTAGCTCAGTTTTCCCTATTTAAAAGCATCACTGGGGGCAAGTCATGGCCTTTTTTCATTTGTTTTCAAATATTAGCATATGACCACCTCCACTGATACTTACATTTCTTAAGATGTATTTAAATAAACGCCCACTGCTTGAGAAGGCTGGGACAAATGGTGTTCTTGCCTTAAGTAACAGCTAATCTTATTCAGTGCGGTCTAACCTTGTGACTCCAGTGCCAAAATTTTGTGTATGGGGGTATAATCAATAATAAATCCATCTTGTGAGTATTTTGTCTAATTCAGCTTTGTTTCCTCTTGGGGCTGTACAGTTCGACAGGAACAGGAACTACGAAATGGAGGGGCAGTAGATAAGAAACTCACTACTCTAGCAGACCTCTTCAGGCCTCCCATTGACCTGATGCACAAAGGCAGCTTTGAAACGGTGAGTTTTTAAGTTTTGGTGAAGTTCCGTATGTGATGGCCGTGTACGGTGAGGAAGCCCTTAGGCTGTATGTAGGATGGTGAGAAAGTTGCAAAGGACCACGTAGTGATAAATATTTGATACACTGCTTACGGGAAATGTTGATGACTTCTGAAAGGCTTACCTAATGATCACGGACCACATTTTTTGTTATGTTTAAACACCAGTGTGGCAGATCACACTCGGTGGAAGACTTCTATGCACAAACGAGGCCAGTAAAACTGGAAGAATTGCGACCCTTGAAGCATCTCTGTAGAGCATGATACAGCAATAGCTGAAGTAAGGTCGCTTTTGGTAGGTGAGCAAGAGCTTTGCAAGGGGCAGTATAGTTTGCAGCACAGCCCAGCTAAGAAGCTCGCGCAGTTTTGCTAACGTGGCTGAATGATTTCTGATACTTGAGCGCTAGTAAAAGTATCTGTGTGTGGCATTGTCACGAAGGTGCAACTTTATCCTCAGTAGAAGTCGTGTTCTTGTACAAAATCACAGCGGTCATCTTCTGCATTGGGTCATGATGGAAAAGCTGTCCAAGAGATTGCCCCACTAAGAGAGGGAAAGCTAACAAGACTGCTGGCTTTCAGTGATCTCCTTTTCTATCTCTGTAGGCATTTTTGCGGTCTAGTCAGAATTTGTTACTATATGGATCAGTGACCTAACTAGTGATTAGAGACTATGCAAATTGGCGTATCTTTTTATTTTTTGAGTCCATAACTTCTAGATATTCTTCAGAAGTCACAATTACTACTGAACTTCCACCTGGTCATGTTTAAGTAGCTGAATGTTAGAGATGATTTAATGAGAATGCGAACTAATGACCAAATGAGGCATCACAGACAGTGCAAACAGTGCTGGAGATCTGACTCTATGAGCTGAACAAAAATATTATTTACATTTTTACGTTTGTTTCTAATGCCGCACCCTAATACTAGAACACTGCTGCAGAATTTTTAGAGAAATGGTGCCTTCATTGAGTCTGCAGCTCCCATCCTGTTGGCCTCACCTCTCTTTTTATGCTTCCCAAATCACCAGTGATCAACAGACCGTAAAGGGAATTCACATAAAAACAGCCAGTGCTGCTCTGTATGGGAATGTATACGCAGTCAGCAAGTGCTCTCTAATTTCTGCTGTGGAATTTAAGATGTGTGTAGGTCTTTCTTCACGTCTTGCTGAAAATATATCAAGGTTTTAGCAATGTTGATTATAGCATCTGCCAGTGTCAAAATGAATTTCAGAGGATGCTGCAACTGATCGATAGATTTGATTGTCGTAAAGTCTGTGCATTCTTATTCCATCTTGTAAAATAAAAAAAAAAGGGGGGGGGGAGTTGTATTTACACACCTTGTCCTGTTCTTTGCAATAACTCAAATTTAGAGACGCATACGCTTTCTGGTATCGGTATTCACCTTTTTGTGTTCTTGTACAGTTCCTTGTCCTGTGGGTTACCCTTCATGTCATACTGATGCTCCTCAATTTTCTTGCAAGAAAAATCTTCAGCTTCTCAATTTGTTGACCATTACCCTTTTCGTTTTACCTTTTATGACTGTAGACTGCTGTACTGCTTCAGCTTGGGACAATGTTGGGCCTGCTGTGAAGCCGGTGACCAGAGTCTTTCTCAAAATTCACCTCTAGCAAGCCGCTGTTGGCTTCTTCTTTCTCTGTACACTTAGATAAATATATATAAACTATATAATAAATCAGAGATGTTTATCCCATTCCAAAGTACCAAAGACTAAATACTGTCATTTTGCTGCTCTTGTATTTTAGTATTAATCTAAGTGGTTTTATTTTTTTTACTACTGGTGTGTGGTGTGTTCTAAGCTCTGGAGGGCTCAGCAAGAACATTCTGCCGACATCATGCCATGTACATTTATGACTTTGCCATTTCATTTTAACTCTCCAATACTAGCCTTTAAGAGTAGATGAGAATTAAATTTCATTGAAGAGAAGTTTCAAGTGTTAAATGAGCATTGATTTTTAACTTGAGATCCATCAAAGAGCAGTGTGCTTCACATACAAAAAGCTTACGATCATTATACTTGCAAAGCTGTGTGTGACTAACGTAATTACATCATAGAAAGAGTGGAAGAAAGGATTTGATATGGAAAATCTGTAAAAGACTTTATTTCAATCCTGCAGGCCTTTTGAACATGGTGGGTGAGCCACTAAATCTTCGTTACCTGATGGCCCATGGTGGAATAGGGCTATATAAACCAGAGGCAAACAACTGATATGCCAGCAAGATGTTACCCGAACTGCCCTTTTTCTCCTACTAGGGAATTTCAGAGAAACTTTCAGACCTTCAAAACAGTGTCACTGAAAGTCTGTATTTGAGGAGTTGCATGGTTATACAGTGAAGCTGTTAAGGATCAGTTAAGATTGCACAAGGGATTTTTTTGCTGTTGTTTTCTGACTCTAATATTGAGCCTCAACATGGATGAAGCTTTACACTTACTATGTCCTTGACGTAGAATCTGCTAGGAATAAATCACTGGAGCAGCACACCGATCCTACTTTGTAATGAGCACTTTGGTTTTGTTCTAAGGTCAAAGATTGCTCTCAAGGTGTTTGTTTCTTCACGCGTGTGTTATAAGGTGTGATTTAATTCATGGGGGGTACATACCAAATTGACTTAGCTTGCATTTCTTGTTTTGGGAGCAGATAGTTCTAGCACATGCAGTTCTGTACTTAACACTGATTAGGATTTTGGCGCTTCTGTGAAGTCACTGTGTGACATTGCAGAGTTTCAAGTCTATCTTTATGAAGTTTCCTCATTTTACAAGTTAAATGTTCTCTAGCTGCTCCCTGCTTTACAGCTGATACTGATTTTTTTTTTCTTTGTGTGAAGCAAGCAGTAATAGTTTGGAAGGTAATCCGGTTTCATACTCAAATGGTGCAATTAATCTTTACGTTAAGTGCTTCTAGACAGCGCGTTTGCATGAGTATAGCCTGCAGGTGCACCATGGGCTCAGGAATGTCTGATTGATGAAAGGGTGATGAAAAGAACCCTGTCCTGTGCTGGCCCAGGCAAGAAGTGTAAGTCTAACATAAGTAGGATGTTTCTTGTTAGACAGATCTCTTGTTCTGACTTTCTGTCACCTGTTATCTTCCAAACTGAATCATGCTCGATGAGCAGATGTCTGGACGGTCACAAGATGCTGGCTCCACTTCCTCGTTTCTCTCTGCTGACTGAAGGGAGCAATGCATTCCGACAAAGAGACGAGAAAGAACCAGCACAAAATTTATCCATACATGGATCAGAAAAGTCAAACAAAAGAATGAAACGTTATTTTCAGTAGTAGAAGAGCTAGAGTTTATCCAGAGAGAGCCAGTAGTGAGTGTAAAACGAGGCTTGTTTCACACATTGTCTAGCCAGATGGCTGGTTTGTTGCCGTAAGTTGTTGTAGTGACCAAAAAATGTGGATGGGTAGAAAGGGGAAAGGTGGATTTAGGGGACATTGGTCTTTTGGGGGTCTGTCCTGTTATATCTAAGAAGCACTGCCTCTGTCTCTGGAAGTTCCTACTCTGCTGATTGCTGAAAGCTTGAGCGGGAATGCTTGCAGGGAGTGGTTGCTCTGTACTTACCCTTTCGGGTGCTGCTTGCTAGGTGCCAGGCGCTTACACCTCAAAGGAGGAGGAGAAGTGAGAGGAGGGGACTGATGGAGGAAACAGTGGATCTAAAGCTATCAGACATAGTTTTCAGGCTATGCAAGCCAGCTCTTGAGCCCTGCATTGTTATTTTGGTCATTTATCAAAATGATCCAATATAATCGCTAAACCCACAATATTTCTTCCTTCCACACTCCTCCCCTAGCCCCAGAGAACCCGATAGCTGCGTAAGAGCGTGGTTGTATGTGTGTGTGAGATGGTAGCAGTTTAACTGTGTCCTCTTAAATGTGAAGCCTGTTGTTTTTACAAGGAAGTTAAAAGTAGTTTCAAGAGCTGGACCTGTTCTACAGGTGGAAACTCATCTTTGCAAAAAATTTGTGTGCAATTTCCTGCTTGCACCCTTTTGAGTGCAGTAGCTGGATGGAGGAGAGGCAGAGTCAGGTTTTCTCTGATGTTAAAAAAAAATACACAAAGTAAGTGTAGAAGAGTGGGATGCACTTTCCAGCTTTTGAGTTTGTTCTTTTAGTCCTGTATGGATTACATTAGAACACAGGACTAAGGCGGTGTGATTAACTGAAGTTACATACTGGCATATGTTCCCTTTAATCTTGGGCAGTACCTCCAGGCATCATCTTAAACTGATTGCCTAGAATTAGTCCTCAACCCACAGTTAGCTCCAATACATCTTTTAAATAAAAGCGTCGTGAGTATATTTAAAACCTTATCAGTTACTTAGGTGTCACCTGCCCCGTTTTTCCCTTCTGGTGAACAAATACACATGGTAATGTTAGTGTGAAATCCCCTGTGACAACAGGGGGAATATTCCACACTTCTGCATTCATTTTTTTCTGTAGCATTTTTCCTTTGAGTAAAATAAAAATTGGCTCTGCGGGTCACTTGGCCATGCAGAGTTTATTTTGTAGACCGAGATCCTCTGAACAACAAGCAAGCTTATAGTTTAATATTTATTTTAACAGGAGTGTTGAGGCTTAAACGTCCTTGAGCTGAGCGGATGGGGTTCGTGCGTCTGTCACGCATCAGATAGACTGACTATTCGAAGGTGCACTGGCTAAAAACCACCTTAAAAGTGAATGCTTTGGTTTGGGGAACAAATTAGTGCCAAAAACAGCAAAATCTTCTGTAACATTCTTATTCCTTGAATTTGCTGTTAAGTGCATTACCAGCAGGATGGTGAACACACTTAGAATAAATACATGCATACTTTTTTAAAAAGGAAAGGAAGTTCATATGCTAGTTCCAGTCTCTCCAGGTGGTAAGAGCATTCCTGCTGTTGATATAGCCCTCTTTTTTTCAACAGGTATGACAATTCAGCGATCAGAATTACATTCTTGATCAAACTCCTACCATTAACTTGCAACCAAGCAGTCAGACTATGCCAGCTTTGTGACTCAAACCAGTAAGATTTCTTCCTGCGCCTTCCCGTCTTCCTCCCAACTTGCAGTCTGGATAACGAGCATCAGAAAAGGATGCCTAATTTGGCAGTTGTACAGTAATAGAGTAACTCAAAACCTGGAGAGAAAGAAACAAAACACAGAGAGAGGTGGTCCTGTTGCATTTATGCGAGTCCTCTGTCAATTATGCTACCTACTTAAATAGAAGATGATCCACAGGTTTATCTCTAGTGTGTGCAGGTCTTTCCTCTGTTGTCAGATCGGTGTGATTGACTACACTCGTCCCTGAACAAATACTTAATTCAGTGTCTTTCCCCCCACCTTTCCCCCACCCCACTCCTAAAGCTGCTTTTCCTACTTTGTGCTTGGCTTGTTGAAATCCAGCAGCTCTGTTCATCGATGTGATTCTGTAATTCAGCCAGTCTCATTTAAGCAGGTCTTTCGGCCCTGCCTTCTGTTTTGTGGATGCCTTTGCGCTAGCTCTGTCCATCTTTCTCACTGTGAAGGGGTTTTGGTGAAAAATCTGACAGTGTTAGAAGCCATCACTGATCATTGCTGGCATTGTTTATGTCTAGCTCTTCAGTTTTAACTAATGAAGCTTTTCTCTGTGCTTACAGGCCAAGGAGTGTGGTCAGATGCAGAACAAATGGCTCATGATAAACATTCAGAATGTGCAAGATTTTGCGTGCCAGTGTCTCAACCGCGATGTCTGGAGCAACGAGGCTGTGAAGAACATAATCCGGGAACATTTCATTTTTTGGCAGGTGGGAAATTTAATGGAGCCACGCTGGTAACTTGGTGTCCTGGTACATGGGACGGTGAATACAGACTTCTTTGAATAAAATGGTACTGCTGCAGTTCTCCTGGAGAACTGTGGAAAAGACGACATTTGCAGTTACAGGTATACATTTTAATGCGTAAACAGCCTTTCACTTGTGGATTCAAAATGTTATTGCTTAAGCTTTAATACAAGCACCATTAGAGGTGCGTATTCAGCTTGTAGAAGTTGCCGAGACCTCTGCGTACCACTCGTAGTATATACTGTGAAACAGAAAAACTTGGTACATTTTCAAGATGGAGTTTATTTGTGTTCCCTCCCTACTCAGTAACTTGCTTCCAATGTGGTATTTTTTAGGTGTACCATGACAGTGAGGAGGGACAGAGGTACATACAGTTCTATAAATTAGCAGACTTCCCTTATGTCTCCATCCTGGATCCCAGGACAGGTAAGATAAGTGACAGTTACTTGCAGTTTATATATACAGTCGTAGGCTAGAATACCATCTTTGGCTGTATGTGTACACTGCAACTGAAGCTTCTCAGTTACCGTATTTGTCCCCTGAGAGATCTTCTTGTCCCTGAAGAAGTGAGACAATAACTTCTGGAAGAACTAAAGGAACAAAACTCCAAAGGCTTTCTGAAATTCTGTGTTTGATGATGGTAGTTGGTATAGCTTATCAAATACTTTGCTTAGAAATTGAAAATAGTACCACCTGGTGGTAAAACTCTGAAATGAGCCTTTTGTAGTTTTTGTTTTGTTTTGTTTGAAGTGGCTTTTTCAATGCTGCTTGAAATCCTATGATGAATAAACTGTCTTAGAATATTTGCAAGGTAACTTACTCATTACATGAATCAGCAATCCTGTTCCTATCACAGTAGCTTAGTGAGGCTCAGAGATGACTTATTAAATTGCATCTTAATTTTCAAATACCAATTTGGCTTTTTTTTCTTTTAACTGAACAATCAAACTTCTATCTTCACCTCCAGCTTGTCTGAAATTGGAACTTTTTCATTTGAATGCTGACACCCTTGCCTTTTCTATCATCGGAGAAGGCTACTGTATTAATGGTTGGTCTCATACTTTTCAGGACTGAAGTAATAGTTTCTTTCATCAGAGCTGAGATTTCTTGCTGTTTCACTTAAACCACCTCAAAAAAGTTTTTTTTGTTGTTGAAACTGGAGTTAGGATACTCTTCTCAGCACTTTACTTACAGAAGCGAACGCTGCTTGCCAAGGTGTAGAATCAAAGCAGACAAGAATGTACAAATGCTTCTTTGTAAAATTAGTGATTTATGTTTTTTAATTTTGATGCTTAATTCACCATTTTGCATGCATGCTCCCTTAGATATAGAAAAGAGCAGAAATAAACGTAGTTTGTATTTATGTCTGTGCATGAGTGGAACTTTTTCAAGGGAGTGGAGGGAGGAAGCTTCATCATTATCAGGTGCTGGCCTGTAGGCAGCTGCAGTTCCACAAATGTGGATTCTTGCATAGTGCATGCACGGTAGTGAATTGATGTTCTTGACAGCTAAGCGGCAGTCTTTGGAGGGCTGTTGCTGAAAATGCGTTTCATGATGCCTTATGTTCACTAGGCCAGAAACTAGTGGAGTGGCACCAGCTGGACGTGACTTCTTTCTTGGACCAAGTGACTGGGTTCCTGAGTGAGCATGGACAGCTGGATGGGCATTCTACCAGTCCTCCCCAGAAATGCTCTCGTTCGGTAAGTATGAGGCCCTCTAGGAGGGCTGGAGAAACCTGAAAGGAAATCTAGTATGTCTGTATCCAGCTGTACTGATTTCCAGTTCAGTAGTATAAACAGACTTAATAAATTAGTGGAAGAGTATGCAAAAATGAAAACAATGGTGCACCATGGAATGCCTTCTCCCTTGATAACTATTTTCGTTATGCAATTTGCACTTTCAGCATTTGTTTTGGATTTAACAGTCACAGAATTGTGCATGTGTGGAAGGAAGATATATTACTCCATGTGAAACTCCAAGGAGGAATCATTAAGTAGTCACAGGATGACTAGCTTTCCATGCTGTATGTTCATGACAGTTTTAGTAGCTTCCCTTTGGAACACTTTGCTATCCTCTTGATTTTCAGTACATGTCTAAAAGCATTTTTTATGCCTTTGTGTTATGTCTGTATTCAACAGGAGAGCCTCATTGATGCCAGTGAGGACAGCCAGTTGGAAGCTGCTATCAGAGCCTCATTACAGGAGACGCATTTCGATTCCTCGCAGGCCAAGCAGGAGAGTCGATCAGATGAGGAGTCTGAGTCTGAGCTTTTTTCTGGAAGCGAAGAGTTTATTTCTGTTTGCGGATCTGAGGAGGAGGAGGAATCAGAGAATCCTGCCAAGTTGAGGAAGTCTCCACACAAGGACTTGGGGCATAAAAAAGAGGAGAGCCGGAGGCCTCAGCCTGAGCCCCCTGCAAGGACTGAGCCTGGGACAGCATCAAATCACAGAGTACTGCCCTGCATCGATGCAGGGGTACTGGAGGAGTCGACTGACAAGCCTGAAAGTACGTTGCAGGGCCTAGATGTGAATGGTAAGTGGCCTCATCTTTTTTTATAGTGACCTGTGTTTTGCTTTTTTTTTTTTTTTTTTTTTTTTTTTTGCTGAAAATCTTTATACTCTGACGAGCATAGTTTCAGCCCTTGTTTTGAAAAGCTAAACCTTTTCTTCTGTCTTACTCCCTCCTTGACACTAGCCGTTCGGGCGGTTCACTTTGCCGGCAGCAGCACTTTGACGCAGTGATGCCGCAGGGTCGTGTTAGTCACTGAGCTCAAGTTTCTTAGTTTGAGACCTTGTCTGCGAATGAAATACGCATTGGTGTAACGCAGGTGCATACGACAGCGCTTCTACCGGTGTGGTAGAGAGAAGTGAAATAACATCAGCCCCACCTCGTGCTCAGCTTGGCTGCCTTGAGGGTCTGGACTGAGTTTTTAGTGGTGCAACTTTCGCTAACACAAACGGAAGTCTCCGTTCCTCCCTGCGGTTCTGGGCTGGGATGCAGCGTGGCGAGGTGGTCCCAAAGGCAGAGGTAGCACAGTGTGCTTTTCTTTGGCAACACTGACTGGTTTCAGTCACTACCGTGAACTCTTTCAAGAGTCCTGAGTTTGATGCGTATATTTTAAACACGTGCAGTACAAGTATGTCTTCACAGACTGAAACCTTGTGTGCTAAAAGCTTTGTATTTGTCTCCAGTCCCTAACCCTACTATCCTATGCAGTAAAGTGTGCCACCTAAAATCTACAGAAGAGCTCAATTCAGCTGCCTTGTTGTTTGTTAACTTGTAGTAACTTCCTTTATGCTAGGACCAAAGGCACAGCTGATGCTAAGGTATCCAGATGGAAAGAGGGAACAAATTTCACTGCCCGAACAAGCTAAACTTCTGGTGAGTGGAGTTAATTGGAATCCTTGTTTGAGTACAGGAGAGCTGAAACTGGAGAATTTCTTTTCCTGTGGTGGCACTAATGAAATTAGATCTAGTGAAAGGCACTATCAGGGAGCGCTTTCACTGTCATTCTGTTGTGTTTTTTCCCTGTCGTTCCTCTCTTCTGATCAACAGACTCTGCTGGCTCTGTATGTTTCCATTGCTGCTTGGGTTGCGTGTCTTTCTTAGTCCCAAAACTGCTAGTTTCCTTTCTAAAATGACTCTAAATGGCTTTTGCATTAATCATTAAATTACCATAAAGTACTCTCAGCTCACTCGTTTATCTTGTCTCTAAATGGAGAAGTTAAGTCATTGTCCATGGTCAGACAATGGTGAAATCAAAGGCAAAACTCTTGATTCTTGTTCTCCATCTCTTTCACCATGCTTCCACACTCCCTTCTGGACATGGATGACAGTAGACTTTGGAGAAAGTTCTCCCAAAACAGATTTTTTATGGTATCAATTACTCCATGTCCTTCAAGTGTCCTTCTCAACTGTTCTTCTGGCTTGGTTATGCTGGAGAGGTCAATGTTGGTGGTGTTTCCATCACAATTTCACAGGCGCTTATCTGGAAGCACTGTGTAAAGAGGTCACTGTATTCCTGTTAGCCGTTGCGTTTTCATGACACAGTGGCCAGTTAAGCTCATTTTAATGTAATAAACCTAAAAGCTCTGTATTGAAGTCTAAGGGAAGACAAAAGCCCACCTCTTCAGAGAGACCTCATGCAGATTTAGAAGGAGCTTAAAGAAAAATATTTACATCTCTTAAAGAAAATAAGACTTACAACATAGTCCACAAAACTCTAGAAGTGTACTCTGTCTCAGGCGCGTGTTTTCATCCTTACTCTTTTGCTTGAAAGCTTCAAAAGAAAAAAAGTTGCCTTTGTTAAACCATCGTCAGCTCTCTCGAAACTGAGCATAAGTCCAGATGATGCAGACTGCCTGCAGGTCAATGTGGAGTCCTGAGGCTGAAATGAAGACTGAGGGACACTCGGATAGTAGGAACCAGTTTTCCTTTGTCAGACCTTCATTCCTGCTTTGTCATAGCAGTCATCTCCATATGATCTTTTCAAGTACTCTTTTATATCTTTACTGTTTTTTGAAAGCAGTCTGTTAAAGTTGCATGTATTATTAAACATGTTGAACTTCTGAACGCTTAAGCTACGGTTGCGTAGGCAACTAACCTTATTTGTGCACAAGTGCTGGTAATCCATGATGAGAGAATTAATTTATATGTTGTATAGGTGTAATATTGAAGTTTTCCCAATAATCCTAACTTCTGGCTTGACTCCTTTTATGGACTATGGTAGCTGACAATTTGAAAAAAAGTTAAATCTCAAGCATGTGAATCCTTCACTGTCTGCTCTGCAGGTAGCAGAGGAATTTAGGTAAGACAAGGTTTGTTGGTGAAGATGTATATGTATATATTTATTTATTATAGAGCTGAACAGGTAGCTTTTGTTCTCACCTGACTAAAAGATGTGGTGGGACTTGTGATCTTTTAAAGCCATTTCAGTCAAATGAAGGTTGAGTCTCAGATCTTGCTTTGTGAGCATCATTTCCAAGCTGGATTTTTTCAGCCCTTAGATGCTTCCATTTGAAAGCTGTCCAAAACTATAAAAAGTTGTTTTTTAAGGAAACAGTTGTACTTTAAAAGTTTTAACTGATAAGATGATGTTGCTCTCCCACCAAAACTGTTTTTGAAGACAGATTTTTTTTATCATTGCATTGTTATTGATCAAGAGTGGCTGATTCACACACTGTTATCTCCAGGATATGTTTGTTTCCAGTATTACCGTAACCCTTTCTTCCCCAGGCAAAAAAAAAAAAAGGCAAAACTGCCTTTTTATAGAAGCAGTTGGTCTTTGTGTGCAGTAAGTAGTTGACTTCACTCTGTTCAGCAGTTCAGCACTTCAGCTGCTTGGTTGCCTGAGTAACTTTCATTCTCTAGCAAGTGTCACAAGGTGTGCAGGCAAGGCTGGCCTTAAAATGGGGGGAAGATGTGGACAGTAAACTGAACTGAATTTTTAAATACAGTGGTTTGTAAGGAGTTTCGATTTTCCTTGTTGCTTGGAAAGGAAGTCAAACCTACTTACTTGCATTCCTCATCAGACACAGGCATTGTAATGTGCAAAGCCTGTTGCAGAATAGTCCAGGTAAAAGAGAAGGTTGGGGCGACAGTCTCCTCATCCCAAAGGTTTCTGCGTGCATTCTGATGAATTGGTAAGAAATCTTTGTGCAAGTTACCTCCCTAGCTGTTTTGCAGTCATCAAATCGTGGCAAAGCCCATGTTGAAAAGGATGCCTGGAGACCATCTGGTGTAGATGAGGTTGTGTGATAATGTGTCAAGCTGAGTCTAGAATAATTCCAGCAAGGGATGTTCCAGCGCTTCTCCGAGAAAGTTACTCCAACATTTAATTTCTTTCAAGTTAAAGACTTTTTTTGTTACATCCAGATGAAATTTCCCCTGGAGCAGCTTCTGTACATTGTCTCTTGTCACCGTGCATCTTTGTGAGAAAGAGACCTTCATCTTCTCTGTATCAGAACACTGATTATATTCCCACCAAGCTTTCTCTGTCTAGACTGGACAAACCTAAGTCCTTCAGCCTTTCTTCATGTGCCAGTACATATCCAATCTTCTAGTCATTTTGATGGCCCTCCACTGGATCCTCTCTAGTTTTTCCTTGTCTCTCTTGAATTTGGGGGCCAAAACTGAACACAGTGTGCCAAGTGTGGCCCAGCAGAGTGGAGTAATGACTTACCTTGATCTGTTGGCTATACTCTTGCTTATGCAGCCCAGGTTTGCTGTTGCTGCTGCAAGGGTGCTCTTCAGACACATGTTGAGCTTTCTTGATGAGTTTTGGCATTCTCTCCTTGACATCCTGGGTCTTGGCTCCAAGCAAGCACCAAGCTTCCCAAGACTCAGAGTTAGGTCAGCAGCTGGGTACCTCAGTCCCCCACAGAAGGGTGTCCCCTCCAACAGTATTCACTGCTTCTTCTCCTTGCTGGTTTTGACTTACTGAGCAGGACCTGTGGATCCAGTTGTGTGCTCCAGTAGAACTTGTTTGTCCTTGCCATTTATTACCAAGACTTTACATCTGTTTTTCAATTGATTTTTTTATTTATTTTTGCAGATGAGGGGAGAGCTGCTGTCTTTATTGCCACAGGTCATGGGTCTTCAGGGAGCCTTATCCTGCAAGTTGCTGTTCTCCCTGTGTTTGAGTCTTGCTTCTGGTCATCCTATTCCATCTGTACCACGAGGCCTCAGTTCTGGCCCTTGTAGTGCTGCTACCAGCATCCTGCTGCTGCTTTCCTGCTCATCTTCCCTGATGTAGCAGAACGTGCTGACCTCTTCCTGCAGCTCCTTCACCTGACAGCTCAGGGCTTCAACCAAGGCCTGTTTCCCACCCTTCCCACCCCATCCTTCACAGCCTCACGTGGGGCTGCGTCCTTCCAGCCCATCACCTGCACAAACACATCTCTCCTCAGGTGCTCCATCTGCACCGATGCCCCTGAAATAACAGAACAGTGCTACGGGCTGTTGTGGGAGACCACATCTTGTGTCATGTCAGCACTGTATCGCCACCAGCTTTCCTGCCAGAACGCAAACACCAAAACGAACAGCAACCAGTGATCTCCCGCGCACCGTGCGTGTGAGCTGCCACAGTAACTGCCAAGCCCCTGATGGCAGCCACTTCTTGCTGTGTGCTGGGTTGCTGAGGTCCCAGCGTGCCAGCTAAATAGCAAGTGGAAGCAGGTGGAACGATTAGTACTAGTAGAAGTTTAACCTTGCACTTAATTTACTAGCATAAGTTACCTACAAAAACTGTGAACAGCATTGTTGGGACTCCTTATTTCTTCATGGTTTCTGTTTTATTACATACTAGTTTTCTTTTTTTCCCCTCTTCAAAAAGCTACAACTTCTCATTCTGCCCGAGTCTTGCTCTGTTGCTGTACCCCCTGTTGTTCCTCAGCCGATCTCCATTTCTCTGTCCCTGTCTATTCCTACTTTACCCTCTCATCTGCTGTGTTTCCTGATGAACTTGGGAAATCTCTCTTGTGTAGCATGGGCTTTAGCTCTTCCTGATGCGTCTGCTTGTGGGGTTGTGAGTCTGGTACCCCATCATCCCAATGCCCTCTGTATCCTGCCTCGACTGCTATTGTAGGCAGGGAAGTTGCTGAATTAAAAAGTGCTTTTAAAAAAAAAATAAATCCCCAAAAGCTCATGCTTCTTGGAGGCAGAAAAAAAACTTTAAACTTTTAGTAAAAAATGCTGCATTTATTTTTGTCAATGTTATCTGACAAAAATACTTCTTTGGTGGCTTTTAGGTTTAATGTAATGGTAATGTCTGATAAGCAAGTGAGGGGGCTTCTGTTTTGGGGCACTTAGAGATTTTTTTGCCAGTTTTATTTCACTGTGACTTGAATGTGTAATGTGGAATTTAGATTGCTTGAATTAATGTACTGCTATGTACATCTTCCTTCTGTTTAAAGAATCAGTTAAGTAAGGGATCGCTTGGTAATTAGCTTCTATTATTACTCGCACCATGAGAGGGCCAAATTAGATTATAAAGTAGTTAAGGTCTATATTACATGCAAAATTTCAAAATTTTCTTTCTCACTGATTACAAACTTCTTTTTTTTAAAGGAAACCAGGATATTTTTGTGATACTTTTTTTTTTTTAATTAAATGACGCTTCTTTGCCTTTATTTCTCTCTAGGCTCTTGTGAAACATGTCCAGTCAAAAGGATACCCCAATGAACGCTTTGAACTTCTCACCAACTTCCCTCGAAGGAAACTCTCCCACCTGGACTATGAGACCACATTACAGGAGGCAGGCCTGTGTCCTCAAGAGACTGTCTTTGTGCAGGAAAGGAATTAGCACCGTGGCCTGAGTTCTCCCAGCCTTCCTCCCCTCTCCTCTTTGCCTAGGACACCAACTCATTGAATATGCAGTTGAGGGTCATAGGATTGCAGTGCTGAAATCAGGCAGGCAGCTGGCTGGCCCTTCTCTCTCTTCTTCCCTTCTCCTGCTCTAGTGACCAAATGAGAGCGTTCAGAGTTTTATTTTTGTTCTCAGCTTGGGCCCTGCGGAGAGCATTGGGAAGAACATCTTTCCTCTGTTTTCATGGAATAAAGTAAAAGAGTGATCTGTGTATCCAATGCTGGGGCTTGGAGTGGCCATAATACACATACCCTTCTCGCTGCTATTCTTAAATCTGTTTTGTTTAATTTATATTTGAAAATACTGTGTGACAAGGCACTGAGTCACCTCTCTGCAAGGAGAGAGTGTAATCTTCAGTACAGTCTTTCCTTTGTTTTGATTCTCTGTGTGAAAGGTCTCCATTAACCTTACAGCCTTCTTAAGGGTTCACTTATCTAGCACTCTGCTACAACTTATTTTTAGGAAGGAGTTGAGGTGAGCTGTGGTGAGATGCTCTGCCCCCATCTAATTTAAAGGCTTCTAGGTCGCATGCATGTTTTCTTCATCCTTTAAATGCTGCCAGTGGACACAGTTTTCTAAAAAACAAACACACCCCACACACATGCACATCCAAAAAAAAAACCAACAAGGAAAAAACAGCGATACCCTGTATGGGATCAACTTCTTGACCTGGAGGGAAAGCTGTGTGTCCAGTGTTAGAGCAGAATTGACTCCTCTGTACAAGTAAGGGGAAATTCCGTTCGTCCATTTGTTCTCTCCCCAGCATCCCCTTTTTACTTGCTCTCAGGATTTTACAACTGATGATGGAAGGTGGCAGGATACTGTAAAGACCTTGGACCTTAGAAAGCACGTTTTAAACTTGACAAGTATTTGGCTTTTTTTTTTTTTTTTCTTTGTGTGTGTTCCCCCACCCCCCACCAAGAGTGACTAATTTTGCAGCAGTTTCAGAGCACAGGCTCAGCAAGTCCTAGGCAGGTTTCCTGTGATTAATTCAAAACATAAACAGCCTTGTCAAAACTGTGCAAGGAATTAATGCTTTATGAAAGACTTCATAGCCTGGTGGCTTGAACGCTCCAGGCTGCTTTTTATTCTTCTTGTTAATCTTCTGTGCTAATCTGCCATCATTTACCTCTAAATCTGGAAGGCAGTGTTGAAAGCTACTCCTTTATCTAGGTTTTCATTTCAGCTACGGCAGCTGGCATCAAAAGTCATGCAGGCTGTGCGTATCCTGCGTGCACGCTGCGTGCCCTGTTTTCCCAACGTCTCACCTAGGCATTGAGCTATTGGTCATTTGTTGTTACAGGATATATTACAGTGAGACAAAAGTCAATTAACACTGCCAAGATGGATGTTGAATGTGTTTGTCTATAATTAAGAATGGCAGTTCAGCATCTTCTTCATCAGTGTGGAAAAAGGCATATGAGACCTGCCGTAACTGTCAGATGACCGTACACATTAAAGACTTCAGTGGTCAGAAATTTTTGATAGCCTGAAACTTTTCAAGATATTTTTGCCTTTAATTTCATACTAGCCTGCATACTTTGGAGTCTTTAAGTGTAAGAAGTCATACACAGTGTCTTGTATTCCCCATGATAATATCAACTCACATATTGAGATTTTATATAAAATTATACAATTGTATAAATTTATTTCCCTTCTACATGAAGACTTGCATTCTACTGCAAGATACAGTATCATGAAAGCAAAATCTGATAGCAGTTTCCTGATCAATGAGTTATGTGACATCAGATGCCATTTTTGGTTTGTAAAGAGATCCTTTCACAGATGGTGCTTCCCAGCATTAAAAGGTGAATTGCAAGGCCAGCAGAAGAGCGGGGATGTTGGTGTTTGGCCTCTGAAGCAGCAGCAGCACCTCTAGACTGAAGGATCTTTTGTGCTTCTGGGATATCCAAATTCAAGTCACACTTGGACATAGAAGAGAGCAGGACAGAAGGAAACCCTTTCTGCATAAGTCTGCTGCTTCCCTAGGTAGCTTCAGCTCTGTAGTTGAAATAATTTGCTCTGCTTTTTGTTGCCTTGAAGCTCGTTACCTCTCCTTCGGTGGTTAGCTGCAAGAAAATGAAGGTGGGCTGCCAGCAGGATGCAGTACCCAACACGTGCGTAGTCCTTTCTCGTTGCTCAGGCAGGCGGGGATGGGCGCGAGCTGACTTTTCCTGTTCTTCTGCCCGTGCTTGCCTGTATAAGGCAGGGAGCCTTGGCGCTTCCACTGATGTCTCTCCTGAGTTGTTGCTGTTGGCTGGGTTTGCTGGTGGAGGGCCAGCTAATCTTGGACAGGCTCGGGTTTGTATCTGCTCTAAGAACATTGTTCCACATCAGCTTTTCTAGTAGCGAAGCTAAACGTACAAAATTGCCTCTGCCTTTTCTGTCCTATGGTTATTTTATCGGTAGCTTCTTTCTCTCCCTTCCACTCCCCAGTTGTACTTTAGTTCATGGGGCCAGGCTGGGACTTCAGCAATTAGCTGTAAAAATAACTAACAGCCGTATCAGCGGTGGGAAAGAGGGGAAAGTGCATTGCAGGCAAGAGGATGAACTTGGCGTGGTCTCCAGGAGCAGAACTTGTGGCCCCGTATTATGAACCTTCCTTTCTGACCCCCCTTTTTCACAGCTCAGAGCTGTGCAGCTGACAACTCCTTTCTTTCTTCTCTGCAGAGCTGTAACTGCAGCTAGCTGCACTGCTTAGCTGCAACACCTCGCTATCGAAACCGCAACAGGGGGAGTCCTGGATTAGCTTTTCAGTGCTTTTGTTATGCCAGGAGCAGCTCGGTCACCTCTCGCACAAGGAAGCAAAAGTTGCTCTTGGCTGTGACGAGTTTACTTTTAAACCACCAAGAAACGTGCCTCTCGAGCGTGGTAAATGGTTTTGCCTGCTGGTGGAGTGGGACTGGGAGACATTTCTTTTCTACATCTATTTCTTGAGCTTTTTTTTTTCTATTTCTTGGCTTTTTGTTTCTATTTCTTACATTTTTATTTAGCAAAGAGCAATCCTTTTACAACCGAGCAGGGAAAGAAGAATGTGAAAAAAAAAAAAAATCTACACTGAAAATTGGATTTTTTTCTTCCATCTCAGAGATGCAATCAGAATTAATCTTTGGCAGTTCCTGATAGTTTGTACCGTTCCAAGAAACGCTGAGCTAGTTTGCTGTTGTTCTGTTTGTTTTCCTGGCATGATGCGTTTTCTTTCTTTCAGTTTTCTTTTGCTTTGATCTGTGAGTGGGAGGCAGAGAAAAAAAAATTTGAAGGGCTAAGCATCCCTGCGTGTGGCTCCTCTCTGCCTTCATTCCTCTCCCCTTTCCCCCTTCTTCCCGCCCCGCAGTAAAAGCACACACATCAGCCAGCTGTGCTCCGGTGGCTAGGAACCAGCACCAGCCAGGATACAACCTCTTCACGTTTTCATGTGGAGCTCTTTGGAGTTTGGAGGAACGCGTTTTGCTGGCCCGAGGGATGTGGCTGAACACAATAACCAAGTGAAGCATGCAGCAGCTTGTAACTGTGGAAGTGTTAGCCAGTTGGGCTCAATTTAAAAAGAGCCTTGGTCACAGTTGCTTCTAAATGTTAAATCTGAAGTTCAAATTGATGTTGATGTTCAAATTGATGTTGACAAGGTTGGAAAAAATGCCTTAAATCTCTAATTGCAAAATAAGCTGAAGTTTGAAGAACAGAGCAAAGCATCCTTCAAAGGCTGTGGTTTGTGGCTTCCTCTGGGTGTTGTCTGGCCACAATCTGCAGATGTTGAAAGGACTGCCATGAGTTCAGAGGGGCAGAGTTGTGTTTGAACGGTGGAAGGCTTTGTGGGTAGAGCTGAACAGAACTAACGTGCTTCAAGCTGCAGCTTCTTGCTGCTTGCGGAGAAATCTTTGCACATGCTCTTCACCTGCCTTGTTTGTGTGTTGGTATTTAATGTCTAACTGTAGCTAATCGTTAACAGTCACGGTCACAACCAGTATCCAGAACCAGAAGGGAAAATGAGCGCTGGCTTTCTCTGCCGGGTGTTGGCACATTTACTGTTGGCTTCCCGCTCGGGCTCCTTCGAAGGCCTGGGGAAGGATTTCAGCTCTCCCTGACGGTTCCAGCTCTCCGTCAGGCTGGCTGACCAGCTTCCACCTCTCTGCATTCCCTCCTGACGCAAAAAGGGCAGCTGAAGGCCGTGTCAAAAGCTTCCGGGTGTACTGGCGTTGTTTTCATTAGGCTTTTAATTAGGGTCTGCGATTTTACATTTCTGACATTTATGGACTGAATAACGTCACCCTTCCTGATAAAATCAGAGAAGTTGACAACTTCAATGTTAAAAGAATGTGTGTGTGTGTGTTTGTAATAGCCTCATAAAATATAGCTGTCTACGAAAAGGTATCAAAAGGTACCAATTTTCATATGTAGACTTAAATGGCCATTCTGATTACGCATCAGCATACTTTCCAGAGCTCCCCAGATCTGCCACGTTGCTATTGCAGGAGAATAATGCCTGTCGTCTGTAACGCACGGCCGTTGTTCGCTGCTGCGAACAGCTCGCCTTTCACGTGTCCCACGGGTTTCACGGAGATGTTTTTCAAAGGCTACCAAATTAGCTATCTGTCGATGTACACGCTCCTCTGCACCAGGTCATTCCACTGTTACTGGTGCTGTGGTTTGTACGTGCCATCAGAAACTGGCAGCTGGTTTTAGTGTTTGGTGTTTTAATGAGTAAATCCCACTGCTGAAGGGCCTGCCTTCTCAAATAGACCTTTTGGAAAACTTGCACGTAATTGTGTGCTTTGCTGTTTGATGCTCCTTCTGACTGTTGAAAACTTCTTGCATTAAGTATGCTGGAGTTCTTGGTAACTAAGTGGAAAAGTTAATTTTGAGAATGATGGCTTTCCTCTCTGGTTCTTGGAAGAAAGAGCCTCGTCTCCGTGCAGTCCTGTGAATGCGGCTGCCCTGTTGCAGAGGGCGCGATGCATCGTGCGCAGCTCGCGTGAGAGCAGGCTCCTCGTCTCTGGCAGCTGGGGCGCTGAATCCCGGCTTTTTGAGTTTGTTCTTGTTTTGTGCTCGGGCGTTGGGTCGGTTTGCAGGAACTCGAGAGCAACAAGGGCTAAACTCAAAGCCACCTTCTGTTGGGGCAGGAAGGGACAGCGAGGCATCACTTCGGCTGTGTTTTGGCAGGTACCAAAAACCGCAGAGAACACCTAAAATGTGCCTGTTGTTTTTCTAAACCATGTCAAGACGGGTAACACAGAGACCTAGGTGGGAACGTCCGTGCGAATGTTGTGTGTCATTTCAGGGACTTGAAGTGACAGGTTGTTACTCTATTTTTCTTTCTCATAAGTTTGCAGTAAATTTCACGGCTTTATTCTTGTTTAATCCCTTTTTAATCAAGTGAGTAATACATAATAGCTCCGTATGCTAAGGAGAGGAGGGGTAGCTGAAATTTAGGTGAAGTGCAAAGTCTCATGAAGATTGGGTACGCTTTGTCCAGCTGTTTCAACTGATCTGAAGGCAGCCCTGCTTCTCCCCCATCCTTGTCATTATTATTTTTTTAACAGAAACGATTTCCTATAAATGGAATCGCTATTATTTTAAAGGCAAAGCAAAACTCACATTCCGAGCCCTGTATTGGCCGTCCGTGTAGTTGGAAATTCCCTCGGTCACGTCTGGAGTTGATCTGAAAACATTTTGATGGCAGCTGCTGAGGTCTGCGCGAGCCATCGCTTGCTGCTCTGCGAAGACAGCCTCGTGACGGGGTCGTGCCGTGGCGGGGTTGCATCCTGCTGCCTGCTCCCAGCCTGCGAGGTTAATGGATACCCTTCCCGCGATGTGCTGCAAGGTGACTTCCACTCTGTGAGGTGCTTAGTGTCTGTCCACTCCCCATAAATATAGCCATATGTATATACGTACACGTGTTTTTAATCAGAGAATGTGGCACTTAACGGAGGCAAGCTGAGGCACTGATGTTTTATCTTCTGTTTGACATCGGTGTATTATGAGTAGCGGCAGAAGTTTGGGATTTGGTCACTGTCTTTAATTACTGTGAGTGTCTGCAGTACAGAGAAGAGTAATTTTGTAACTGCCTGTTAAATGGTGCTGAGATTTTACGGTATAGAAGGATAGATAGTAAAAACACAAGGAGCAGGGGGACGAGGTGCTATTTTATAGAACAGCTTTATATGAAACAAATCTGGGTAAAACTCGCCTCAGAGGCATGGTGTCTAATCAGAGACACCGGCCTGTAGGACAGATGATTTTCTAAGTGAGGCTCTTTCCTCTCATGGGTGAGCTTACAGTTTCAAAATAGGGCTTTGCCTGTCAGGTTTTGCGGTAGTCACTTTTTCCTTCAATGATGCAACTTCGTGCTGGAGGAGGGAGAGAATTTGGAAGATTTCAGCTCACTGTGCTGGGAGGGACCAAACTCAAGGAAACCTCTGATCTATATACACAACTGCTGCATTTTTTTATAAATATATGTAAATGTCCTATTGTAATATTTGATCCTGGAAATAAAACAAACTGTTTTCAGTAGCTTTCTTCATCTCTTGAGTTTTTTGTTATGTTTGATTTCTAGACAGAGTCTGTCCCTGCGTTATATGGAGACTTTTTGATTTTTTCCTTAAGTTTATGGGGTATAAGGAAAGAAAATGAAGCTGAGTTCCCTGTCTGTGTGTGTCTGACTTCTCAGTAAAATTGTCAGCCTGGGTTTTGTTTTTCCTTTGCTTAGTGGTCTGTGACCTGGCAGAATAGGTGAAGGTGCTGTAGCTTCTATTGAACCTCTGGAAAGTTTACAGTTTTCCTATCCTGCCTGTTGGCCTTAAGTGTCTTACAAAATAGGTCACAGAAGGTGCAGCTCGGCTGAAAACAGTAAGTCCAAGTATTTATTACTTTAGATACTGTGGGTAGCGATCAGCAGCAATTGTTTAAGTCTGGTATGCCCTGGAAGGACAAGTCACATACTGCCTGTGAGAATCCCAGCTGATGTAGCAATTCAAGAAAGTAAACATCACTTGGTTTTGGGAACAAAGATCTTGGCTCGGGAAACTCTGAAAACAGAAAGCCCCGGCTAAAAATAAATAGCTTATGCGCTCCGGGTATAAATATGTGAGGGACATGCATTAAGGGTGATTCAGCATCCACCACGATCTGGATCCATATGTTAATATGCCACAAGATACTAGCTCCAGTTCTGCCCAGCCAGCAAGGATGGGGCTTGCCTGAATTTGAAGCCCAATTTGCAAGGTGGTGTCTGAATAAACACAACAAAGTGATTGCGGTGGAACAGATCCAGTTCCTGCTAATGAGGAACTGTTGATTACCGCAAGCTGCTTGCCTCTTCCAAGAAAGCTTCAGCCCATTCTAAAGCTAATAAAATCTTCAAGTGAGAGAAACTTTTTTTTGTATTGTGACAGGTAAATACCCTTGTGAAAATCGATAGACGCAGGGCTACTCCCATTTTCTGTCCTTCCCCAGGGAAGAACGGAGAAGATAGATGTCTTTCTGTTCTGAACCTTTGATGTCCTCGTGGTATAGTTGCTGTGAAGATGGAGCCCCCAGCTTCTGCAGTTGTCTTGCGGGCTCCTCGAGACGTTTTGTAGCGGCCTCACGGGCAATGCCGATGAGCAGAGTCCCTCTGGACAAGTACTCAGCAGGTACAGTGGGGCAAAAAAGGCCAAAGAAACTGATCTTGGGTCATCCTCATGCTCCTGACTAGGTAGGTCTCCACTGAAGTAATAATTTCAGCTGCTGCCCCAGTTTTAACCCGTTTGAACTCCTCTCCAAAAAGTTATGGAATAGGGTAACTGTGTCAACAGTCATGCTAATGCCTTAAACCAGTGTTCACCATGACTCATTTCCAGCATGCACTGGAGAAGAGTGTAAATGTGCTTGGCTTGGCACGTCCAAACCCAAAGCTTTCTCCAAGGGGGGCTCTGAGATCTGTGATAAGGCCCTTCTGGGAGGCCCTGACCTCCAAAGGAGCCTGGGAGAAATGCTTGTTTTCAGCATGTGCACCTCTCCTCTCTACGTTAAAGAAAGACAACTCCAGTTGCTGTGACAGAGACTTGCTTGTGCACCTCTCAAGGCTGGAAAACAGCCTGATCTATTCATCCAGCTTAGGAAAATATTTCCCATTCCGACTGAGTCAGAAATACTTTTTCATCACAGTCAGGGAGCTGCAGGATAGTCTCATAAGATACCTCTTTTTTTTTTTTTTTAATTTATTTTTCCTTTCAGCTGATGCCTTCCAACTGGATTGGTTTGTCTCATCTGATGTGGGAAATTTGTGAAATTCCTAAGGCAGTTAAAGCAAATGCCGTATTGTCCAGCAGCATCATGTTGGTATTTCTTCAGTCTGGTTCTTGCCACAAACTCTGTGCAGGTCAGCTTGGCGGTGAACATGCCCACACCTGGGTTTGGAGAGCTCTTAGCTAGTGGTGGAAACAGATTTATGGGTGCTACCAAGAGGAGTGGGAGAGACCACTGAATTGCGCTGCTCTGGGCAGGACTGAGGTGGAGTTTGGTTTGGTGCAGAACGATTCCAGCAAAGAAGGTCTCCATAGCAGTGATCTTGTCAATTCAAACTCATCTTGGCCTCCTTGATCCTCGCTGAAGCCGAACTGCTGTTGAAACCTAACCTGCCATGCAATTTCCACAGCCCCAGGGGAGGCTGGGGAAGCAAAGAGCAGAAGAGCACGGTGAAGAAGAGAGTGGACGCAGTTGTTAGAAAAAGCTCACAGCCCTCAAAGTTCAGAAAGACCCATTGCCGAACATGATGGATTGGAGAGGGACAGCCTTAAGTGTGACAGCAAAAAGTGCCACGAAACAACTAGGATAGAAGTTGTCAGCAGCTATTCAGCTGCGTCCATTATCAGAGGAGGAGCTGGCGAGAGGATCTCACCAAGCCAGAATCGCTTTGTGTGGGATCACGTTTGGCAGCACGGTGGCCAGCTGACTTGGCAGTCAGTTATTTGACCATAATTGCGGTGCTGACACTTTCATAATTATGTTCTCATGCTAGGAAGGGAGGCGTGCAGCTGGTTACGGTGCTCAGGAGGCTGTTCTGTTGCAGGCAGGGTTAAGATTAGTTTTTTGTCATTACTATTACGGACTTGAGCCGGAGTGGGTGTAAGGGGAAGATCAACATTCCCAGAGCAAAGATTCAATCTGACGTTTCATGCTGAACGGCATGGGGTTTTCTGTGGGACATGATTGACCAGGTCATGTGTGTGGCAATGTAGGAAGCTCAGATTGCCATGACGTAGAAAAGGGCACGAGATGAGGTTGCAACACATTTTCTTC
Source organism: Anseranas semipalmata (assembly GCA_013399115.1). NCBI lineage: Eukaryota > Metazoa > Chordata > Aves > Anseriformes > Anseranatidae > Anseranas > Anseranas semipalmata. Next base: position 392,533 of record VXAA01001403.1, read on the forward strand.
CAGTGGAGTGAAAAATGCTTCCTCTCAGTCTATGTAAAAAGTAGAGAAAGGAGAAATTGGATTATTCTCTGTTGTCAGCTGTCCTACATGAGAACAGTTACTCTTCGCTGTTGTCTGCTTTTTAGAGACCGATTCATCTTATTTAAGACTAAAATGGGGATTTACGTGCTGGTGCAAACTCTGATTTTCCTCTCAGAGTAACTATCAGGTTATTCAGATAATCTGCTCCTCCCAGACTGTTTTCCATAGAAAAACGGAATTGGCTGATGTAACCCAGCATCATCTGTTCCGTTTTTTCCATGTGGAACTCAAGTGCTCCTGCCCCATTATCTGTTTCTGCAGTGGCACAGTGTACTTAGGGCAGGTTTTATATTCTCAGCATTCCTGTCCTAGTTGATTTGAAAGCAGAAAAAGCCATTTGGAAATGAGCTGGCCAACACATTTCCTTTTGGAAAAGGTTCCTTTTTTGTCCACTGTATTGGAGCAGGACTGTACCTGTGGCTGTTGCAGACAGGGAAGCCCGCGTCCTAAGCAGCTGATGTGCCTCAGGTCCTCATGATGAACCCACGAGGAGTGTGAGCCTTCTCCAAACGCTGCTTTGAGAAGGTTCTTCCTTCTGCCCGTACAACCCACAAGCAATTCTCCTCTTTGCTTGTGCTGTCTGTAACTCCTCCGCCGGAAAATCTGCTCCGCTTGGGCCAGCTTTTGCACTGCGGCTTCCCCACCTGCAGTTCTCAGACACAGAGGTCACGTTTTCCCCATCCCTTTTCATGTCTTGGAGCTGCCCGCTCCGAGGGCCCAGGAGCGTGAGCTTCCCCGCTGCCCAACAACTGGCAGCACGAGCAGCTCAGAGAGCACTTCCAAATGTTGGTCACCCACAGTAATTAAAATATTCAGAAACAAACTTTCTGTATAAATGCTACCTCCAAAATGTGTGGCATACACGTAATGGGGTATGCTTGGCACCTGGAGGAGAAGCTCGGCCATCTGCCAGAAAGCAGATGGGCAGGAGCTGGGAACCAGCCAAGAGGTGAGTGTATTTATTCATTTAGAAGCTTTCATTAAAATAACAGCCTTCTCCATCCTGCGGGTAAAAATGAGAAGAGGCAAAGCTGGACCTCCCAGCAGCCACACGCAAAGCTCTTGCTCAACGAGTGGAGCGAGGCGAGGTGTGGTGGAAGAAGCCCTCGGTGGAGGCCGTGGACTTGTGGCAGCAGAGCGATAGCGTCTGGAGGGGGCTGCAGAGGAGAGGGAGCCTGATTCTGGCTGAGTCCCCCTCCAGAGGTCTTGCTGCAGCTTCTGTTCCATAGGTTGAACGTGGCCCTGGTGGAGGAGCCCTTCCATCCATCCCGTCCAGCGAGGGAAGGCGTTTTTCAGCAACTGCACCAGCCAGCCGATGCCTCAGGAGTCATCTTCTGCTCTGCAACCCTCCGTGAGCTACAGCCACGTCTGCTGCAGCCTCTGACACGCCACGTCAGCATGACGAAGGATCAGTCACCACCACCCAACTTCAGAACGAGTCCCCGCAAACAGCGAGGCACCGTTGTATTGCACATCCACCATAACCGCGCGACGCGGGCTGAGATGGTGCGGCCAGGCCCTTACGGCAAACCACACCAGCGCTGAGCGAAACGCTGGCGAGGTTTCTTCACCAGCCGAGGAGCATCTGCGGGCTTTGCTCTGCACGCTGCGCTTGCGTCAGCTCCTTGGCCGCCAGAGCAAGGCGTTAGGGTGCGGGGATCGCGTGTGTTTTCTTGGTTGGTGGTTCTCCCCCTGCCCCAGGGGTTGTGCTGCTCCTCCTGCCTGGCTCTCCGTGCTCGCTCGTTTTCTGGCTTTGCTCCCCGTGAGGGGTGGCTTCCTTAGGGAAGGAAATCGGCCACAAGGCCGGCGGGGGCTGCCTCATTCAGAAGGGACAGTCATTCTTCCTTTCGAGCCACCAGTTGTGTGGGAGAGGGACGGTGCATGACTGATGCGGTGGGTGGGCCTCAGGGAGGAGGAGGAGGATGTGGAGAGCGTGCCGGGACATCATAAATAGCACCCGTGGGTGCTGCCTCGCTACGTTCCCCCAGGACGGAGCCGCTCCCCTGGGGATGCTGCTGGCTCCACGCAGCCGACTGCTCCCAGCGCTGCTCCCAGGTAGGTGGGGAGGGTGGGAGGACAGGCTCCCTGGGCTTCCCGTGGATCCCCTTCCCTCCGGCCACAGAGGCACCCTGGCACGAAGGGCATCTTGCGAGCATCCTAACGGAGCCTGGACCTGCTGCGCTTTTGCTTTTACCTTCTTTCTCTGCTTCGGGGGGGGTCTTTAGTGCCCGGGGAATAAGGAAGTGGCTAATGTGAGCTCGTCTGGCTCGAGGGGAGCGCTGGGGGAACAGCAAGTCCCTGCTCCCGTGGGGCCGTGGTGCGCCGGGCGCGCAGCCCGAGCCGCTCGCAGGCTGGGGCCACTCTTCCCGCGGAAACAACCGCGCGGCACCCCGCGGTCCTGCTTCTGTAAAGCCAGAGCGAGCCTGCAATAAATTAACCAGTGCAAGAAGTGACCAGACCGACGGAATTTGTGCAAAATAGGTTGCAAGCAGCAACAGGGGAATGCATAAAAACACCGAGACCTGAAACAAAAAGAGCTGCGCGTCTTGCCCAAGGACTGCTTCGAAGGGCCGCCTGCCTCTCACCGCGGGCTGCGCGGGTTTTGAGGACGGCTCGCTGCAGGACCTGCCGTAGTCTTAAATTCCCTCGTCTGCCTAGCAAAAAATACTGGCGGGTCTGAAACTGGGCTTCTCCTTCTACAATAAAATAGCTCAGCCTCAAGAAAACTGCTCGACAGCAATAGATTGGTATTAATATTGAATTTAATTTGAATATTGAGTAAGTATTGAACTTATTGAATAAGTAATTAATCACATGGTGTCTTCCCTGCAACCTGCTTTTTCTTTTAGAAGTCTTTGCTTAAAGACGCGTCCTGTTGGCTGATGAGCATGGGGAGGGTTGGATTTTTGTCTTCACTCTTTTCTGCAGCTCGCACGTGCGGTTGTGCCCGGTGTTAAACACCCCGTGGCTGCAGTGCGGGGAAATAGCACTTCCATTGGAAGCTACCCTTGAGATGGGGGGCAGCGGTGGGGGGGCACGGCGGGGCCGAAGGCAGCCTCGTCCTCTCCTCTTCCTCCTCCTCCCCGTCCCCGTGCAGGCAGGCCATGTGCGTAGGGAGGTGCAGCCGCATCGTGGGCCCCTGCCTGCTGGCTTTGGGCACGTTCTCCGTGGTGGCCAACATCCTCCTGCTCTTCCCCGGCGGGGCGTGGAAGTACCTGGTGGACGGGCACATCACCAAGCAGGCCAAGGTCATGCCGGGCATCTGGGGAGGAGGCATCACCGTGAGTACCACGTTTTGCACGGCATCCTCCATCCCTCACACTTGATTTGTCCATTCCCCCCTCCCCAAGCTGCTTTCTCCTTCCCACAGGTGCTGCTGGCAGCGACCCACATCACAGCGGTGGGGTGGCGATGTGCTGGCTGCTCCGACTGCGGCACCCGGCGCAACGTAAGGCAGCGCTGAGGCCCCCGGGACAGAGCTGCGCCAAGCAGCGCGGGGTGGGACGTGGTGGGGTGCCCCCTCTCCCATGGGCATCGGGGAGGGCGGCATCGCACGGTGACCCCATGGTGCAATGTTTGCATGGTGCCACCTCTCCCATGGTGGGACATTGCATGTTGTCCCCTCCCTGGAGGACAGGGCTCCGTGTGGGCTCCCCACCTCTGCCCAAGCCCCAAGCCCTGTGCTCCCCACAGGCCTTCCTCTCCGCCATCCTCTCCAAGCTGGCCCTCCTGGGCTCCGCCGCCTGCTTCGTCCTGTCCGGGGTGGGCCTGACCAACGGCCCCCTCTGCCTCTACAACGCCTCCGAGCACGGCCGCGGCCCCACCTGGGGCTACCCCTTCTTGGACGCTGGTGGCCAAGCGCCTGACACCAGGTATGGGGCCCTCGCGCCGCGGGCAGCGAAACGATGCCGGCGTTTCGGCAGCCACTCGTAGCTCATCCTCTTCCTCACGTGGCGCAGGGTCCCGGCGGTGGAGGATTATTTCCTGTACAAGCCAGGCGCCTGGGACGCCTGCCTGGAGCCAGCGGGCGTCGTGGCCTGGAACGTCACCCTCTTCTCCCTCCTGCTGCTCGTCAGCGCCGCCGAGATGGTGCTGGCCTCCCTGCAGATCCTCAACGGCTGCGTCGGCTGCCTCTGCGGCTTCTGCGAGGGGAAGCGGGGCCGCCCCGAGCGCCTGGACTGAGCGCCGGAGCCGCGCTGGCGTGCGCGGGGCTCGCTGCGGGTGCTGGTGGCCGGAGGCCGGCCTGGGGACGGAGGAGGAGAAGCGGCTCCCGAACGTCGAGGTCTGGGAGCAGGCCCTGTAGGGACGGGCTGGAGGCACGGGGGGGCTCCTGGAGGGACCTCACTGGGAACCTCGCTGGAAACGGGGCGAAGGAGCAGCCGCCGCCCATCCTGAGCAGCATGGCAGTGGGGATTCCCATCCCCATCACCCCCGGGGCTCGGCCACGCTCGCAGCGAGTGTCACCGCCTTCAGCACGTCCTCAATCTGAGGACTCAGGAAAGCAATAAGCTGCTTTCCTCAGGTGGGTTGAAGTTTTTTTTTTTTTTTCTGGTGCCAGGGACCTGGGTGTGAAGCTTGCTCGCTGGCAGGGTGCGTGGAGGGGCTGCTGGTGCCACCTCCGCCGCCCCGCGCGGGTGTGAAGCTGGAAGCAGGAGGGAGAACGTCATTAGGGACCCGTCATTTATTTGGAAGGATTTGGGGCAGAGGAAGGGAGGTGAAAGGGCAGCAAGACAGAGGGAGAAAGGCTGAGAACAAGGATAACATGGCAATTACAGCATACACCTATACAAGTAAAAAATAACAATAAAAATGAGATAAAAGCCTGTTTGGATACAGGAGCATCTGCCCTCAGCATGGTCCCGGCCCAGGGGACCGGAGGAGCCCCCAGGTCCTGACCTGGTGTACACCAGCAGAGCTTGCTGTGCCGCGGGGTCCTGCCGGGCTGTCCCTGGGTACCACCGGACCCCGGCTGTCCCGGCCAGCCCGCACCAGGGGACGCTGCGGGCAGCTCTAGGAGACTCGGCATCTCCATCGCCTCCGCTTCCTGCGGGGCGCTGCGGCCGTCAGGGGGATGTTCTGGAGCACATCGTGCAGCGTGAACATGCTGAAGGAGATCTGCTCGTAGGGGGACCGCTTCCCGTTCTCGTAGAGGCAAGCGAATGCGATGGCCGGGCCGCCGGAGACAGGGGCCTGGCTGTGGGGCAGCTCCATGTAAGCCAGGTCCGAGTAAGCGCTCGGGCCCTCGTAGATGACCCAGGGTTCGGTCCAGCTCTCCGCATCCCTGGGGAAGGTGCTGAGGTGAACCCCCATGTTGACCCGCGACATGGGGCTGGTGGGGTGGGAGTAGAGCACCCACGTTGGCGCTTGGAAGAACGCGCCGGGGCCAGAGGTGGCTTTGGGGTCCCCATGGAGCTCGTCCCCCGCTGCCCCCGAGGCGGGCAGGTCCTGAAAGCTGAGGAGCGCCCGCGGAGCCCAGCCCCGCTGGGGGGTGGCGGGGGGCCAGGGGCCATACACCAGAGGCGCGGGGAAGCCGATGACGCTGCCGTGGCAGCCGTGGGGGGGCTCGACCAGCCGCTGGACCAGCTGCCCCCCGTGGAAGACGGCCCCGTCGTCGGTGCTCAGCGCCTGGACGCGGAAGCCCAGGGGGCTGCGGGCGTTGCAGTAGAGGACGTTGGAGCCGTCCTCCTCGTCCACTGACACCAGCTGGCACTCGCCCGTCTGCAGGTTGGGGATGAACTCCCCAAAACGCCAGCCCCGGCCGTGGTCGTCGCTGTAGAAGGCGAAGGAGTGCGGGGTGGTCTTGCAGAGCTGCCCGAAGCACTCCTTGCAGTCGATGTGGTAGCTGTAGGCGGGCACCAGCAGCCGGCCAGAGCGCAGCTGGATCCCGTGCCCGGGGCCCAGCGCAAAGGTGGCCCAGTCTGGGGACAGGGGGACAAGCGTGACGAGCAGCCCCTGGCCCCCCCCGCCATCGGGGTGCTCTCTCCATCTCCTCCCCGCTCTGCTTGGGCCAACTCTCGGGTCCCCCTCGCCCCAACTCTGCCCTTGGACCCTTGCTGGCTCGCGGCGCCGGGTCGCAGCCCGAGGCAGCCGCTGGCCGTGCCACGCTCGCCCGTTTGCCAGCTTTTTGCCCCGCGCTGCTGGGGTGGCTACCTTTGATGGCCCTGCCGATGACCTGCTGCGTCAGGTCCGTGGCCTTGCTCCAGCTCAGGCCCTGGTCGGCGCTGGTGACGCAGCACAGGCGGGTGACGTTCTGGCCGGTGACAATCTGGAAGGCTTCGGGCGTCCTGCCCAGCACCGTGATGAAGAAGAGGAAGAGGGTGCCCGTGAACTCGTCGTAGAGCGGACAGGGGTTCATGGACCGGTGGTGCTGCAGCGCCGCCGTCTCGAGCACCCGCATGTCTTCCCACTGTGTGGGGATGGGGCAGAGCCGTGAGCCCCCTCCCCAGCCCGCCCCGGGCCCCCGTCCCGGTGTCGGCCCCGTCCCACCTCCACGTAGCCGCCGTAGACGGTGCCGCGGCGCAGCACCAGCAGGTTGGCGTGGGCATCATCGGTGCTCAGCCGCTCCTCGGCGAAGGCCAGCAGCTTGGCCACGCAGGGCAGGTAGAGCAGGGCCGGCACGCGGTACGTGACGCCGGTGGTCTCCTTCTCGAAGAGCACGGTCCGGGCGGGGAAGTGCCGGGAGCCCATGGTGCCTGCGGACGGGGCAGAGGGAGGCACGGCCTCGCTGCGGGTGGGGGGCTCGCGGCGG
>VXAA01001403.1:406714-424794 GCA_013399115.1 Anseranas semipalmata
AGCGTGTCCAGAGAAGGGCAACGAAGCTGGTGAGGGGTCTGGAGAACAAGTCCTAGGAGGAGCGGCTGAGGGAGCTGGGGTTGTTTAGCCTGGAGAAGAGGAGGCTCAGGGGTGACCTGATCGCTCTCTGCAGGTACCTGAAAGGAGGCCGTAGCGAGGTGGGGATTGGTCTCTTCTCCTATGTGTCAAGCGATAGGACGAGGGGGAATGGGCTGAAGTTGCGACAGGGGAGGTTTAGGTTACATATTAGGAAAAACTTCCTTACTGAAAGGGTTGTGAGGCATTGGAACAGGCTGCCCAGGGAATTGGTTGAGTCACCATCCCTGGAGGTATTCAAAAGACGTTTAGATGTAGAGCTTAGTGATATGGTTTAGTGGAGGGCTTGTTAGTGTTAGGTCATAGGTTGGACTGGGTGATCTTGGAGGTCTCTTCCAACCTAAATGATTCTGTGATTCTGTGTGATATGTTAGCAAGCAATTACATTGTGCCATCCTGCCTCCAGATTCTCGAAAGCGCAGCAAACCGAGCCCGTCTGCAGTGTAACTGGGTGCACTCGCCAGCGCCATTTGGCCGGGGATGGCCAGCTTTCATGCCCGGCAACACGGGGGGATAATGCCTGGGGTTTTCTGGCCGAGGGCATCCCCTGGAACGGGCATGGGGAAACAGAGACCAAGGAGGGGGCTGAAAGGACGGGAGCAGGTCCAGGGGGTGCCGCCAAGCCCTGCGCCTGGTCCTGCCCTCTCATTCAGTCCTGCTTCCAACGTTCCCTGTGCCAGTGTGGGCAGCTAGGTCTGGGATGGAGAGTCCTGGAGGACCTGGGGCTCCTGGGGAGGTGGGGGCTCCTGGAGGAATGGGGGTCCTGGGAACATCACTGGAAATGGGGTGAAGGAGCAGCCGCCGCTCATCCCGAGCAGCCCAGCAGCAGGGAGCCCCGTCCCCATCGGCCCCGGGGCTCGGCCACGTGCACAGCAAGTGTCACCGCCTTTGGCACGTCTTGCAAACCTGCACGTGGGGTTTCACCGCCTTTCCCGCACTCGTTGCCCTAGCACACCTGGCCAGCACTGCTCATGAAGACTGTTCCCCTGGCCACGCACAAGATTGCAATTCTCTGACCAAGTCATTTCTAAAACTGAATGCCAACAGACACAATGCACAATGTTGGCTCAAATATCTCCTGTCTTTTATTCCCTTCAAGAAAGACGGGTCCCGCTTGTCTGAGAGCTGTATTTGCTGAGGGTGAACAGTGCAAGCATTACAGAGGACAGAGCTGATCTTTTGTATGAACAGCTAAAAACATAAGCAGAGGTATTTCATAACTATCAGCCGTAACAATGGGAGCATATAGAGCATGACGCACAGAATTGTGGCTGCAGGGTTTTCTTCCTTCCTAGCACAACAGCAAGGAAGCATTTCACCTGCAGGGAGTGAAGCCTGATGCAGCCGCGAGTCGCAGGGTACGTTCAGACCACCCCTTGTTATCAAGCCACAACCTGCTTTTTTGCCCCATTAATACAGTCTTCTGCAAAGTTCAAAATACAGTCTTCCTCAAAGCAAAAGTTCAAGAGAAAAACACAATTTGAATGTTGCACAGAAATCAGGTAAGCACACAGGGTATGAAACCAGCCTGGGATCCTTTTGAGGATCCAGTTCAGAGCTACCACTAAAACACAAATTCTTCTAAGCCAAGAATTTGTCCTTCTGATAAAGGTAGCACTTGGATGTGCTGCTACGGACACTTTAAGGTGGGACAACCTTTTTGTTTATTTGGATTAAGGTGAAAATAGCAGACCTCTAAGGATCGGTGTCGATATAACAAGGTTCTTTCAAATTAAAAGACACGGAATACAGGAAGACACATGCGCTGAAATTAATCTCTACCCTGGAGCAAACTGTAACTAACTATAGGTTATTAATCACTTATACGGATTAACTGAACTACCTGAATCAGACCTTTCTACAAATCACATTTTAATTCTGCACCCGGAATGTCTGCCTCCCTCTCCCCTTACCTTGAAGCGCACCCAAGGTTTCTCATGCTGCCCCGCTGCTGCAAGCTAGAAAGTATCTCCTTTGCAAATCAGTTCCAAAAGTGCTTTCTTTTATGATCTCCAGCGGCTCTTAGTGTAAGTGCCTCTATTTCTAGCATCCTATCACTGCTATGAATGGCTGGGACAGGTGAGGACAAAGGGAGTGGCTAGGTATTCCGAGGGGTGGGTGGAAGTTAATTACTAAGCCGTGAACAGTTCTGGTATGGCATCACATTTAGACAGGCACAAACGTGCTTTCCAGAGCTGCCTTAGGAGACGGCGTTTGCAGCACCTTTGCAAGGAAGCAAGGATTTAGCGGGATCCTTAGCGGGGACCCCCTTCCCTGGAGAACAAGGGTTTGGATGGGGAGACACACACGTGCAAACAAATAGGCTGTGCCTGGCTGTGGAGGGAGGCGCAGGGGTGATCCGGGCAGGATCCGGGCAGGATCTGGGCAGGATGCCAGGCTGAGGGCTGGAGGAGAGCATCATCAGCCCCTTCTGCTTTCTGCAGCATGTACAGAGCGCTGTGTGCTGTCATGCCTCTTGGTGCTGTGGTCGGTGCCCACTGCGCCTTTCCTCCGGTTCTTGCTTGGAGATTTAGGTCCAGAATTCTCTGTCAGACATGTTCGGCAACAGGAAATTAGGGACAACAGCAAAACAGGAATGGTATTCAGCTACTGGAAATTCCCCTTCATTTTAAGAAGCACTACTGGCATAGAAAGCTCAAGTCACAAACCACTTAAACCCCTTCCCAGTGAAAACCCAGTTGCTGTAACTGGAGGGCAAGAGCTTAGACCCTTTGCTGTATCTAAGCCTTGGGAGAACAAAACTTTTGCACCTACACCAGCTGAGTTTGTATTTGATGATTCATCTACAAAGTGACTTTCTGGTGTTATTAATGACCACCGCAACTTGCATTACACATAGAATCACAGAATCATAGGATGGCTTGGGTTGGAAGGGACCTTAAAGATCATCTGGTTCCATCCCCCCCTGACGTAGGCAGGGATGCCACCCACTAGATCAGGTTGGCCAGGGCCCCATCCAGCCTGGCCTTGAACACCTCCAGGGTTTGGGCATCCACAGCTTCTCTGGGCAACCTGTTCCAGTGCCTCACCACCCTCACAGTGAAGATTTTCTTCCTAATGTCTAATCTAAATCTATCCTCTTTTAGTTTGAAACCATTGTCCCTTGTCCTATCATTATCTACGCAAGTAGAGTCCCTCTCCATCCTTTTTATAAGACCCCTTTCAGTATTGAAAGGCTGCAATGAGGTCTCCCTGGAGCCTTCTCTTCTCCAGGCTGAACATCCCCGGCTCTCTCAGCCTTTCTTCATAGGAGAGGTGCTCCAGCCCTCTGGTCATCGTTGTGGCCCTCCTCTGGACCCGTTCTAACAGGTCCATGTCTTTCTTGTGCTGGGGGCCCCAGACCTGGACACAGTACTCCAGGTGGGGCCTCACAAGGGCAGAGCAGAGGGGGACAATCACCTCTCTTGACCTGCTAGCCACATCTCTCTTGATGCAGCCCAGGACACAGTTGGCCTTCTGGGCTGCAAGCGTGCACTGCTGGCTCATGTTGAGCTTTTCGTCCACCCCAAATCCCTCTCCGCAGGGCTGCTCTCCGTGAGTTCTTCTCCCAGTCTGTGCTCATGCCTGGGATTACTCCGACCCAGGTGCAGCACCCTGCACTTGGATTTGTTGAGCCTCATTCGGTTCACATGGGCCCACTTCTCAAGCTTGTCCAGGTCCCTTTGAATGGCATCCCTTCCTTCTGTTGTGTCAACTGCACCACTCAGCTTGGGGTCATCTGCAAACTTGCTGAGGGTGCACGTGAATTTGAGAGCCTACCAAGGCTCCTGTACACCAACACTTCACAAACTGGGTTTCATGATGCAATTTGCCCTGGGAGAGCAGGATTTGTCCTGCAGGTCTGGAGGTGGGGGTAATTTCCCCAATCCCCATGTTGGGGTTATGCTGGGGGAAGGCGCAACCTGCAAGAGCTGGGAGAGGGGCTGCCTCCAGCCACTTCCACACATCTGCATGGGGACAACTCCAGAATAACTCGTGCAAGAAGTTATGATGCCTTACGCTGCTGCAATTATTCTGTTTGCTGCATTCCTGCAGAAGAATTGCTGCTCATGGGATGTAGTTGATGCATGCCCAATTTGGGCAATAAAATGTTGACGCATGTTTTCCAGCCTGGAATTTGGCAGTAAACTGTTGGTTTGGGGCTTTTGTATCTATGCCACTCCTATGCACCTCATGATATGGCCCCCCTTCCCTCCCCAGTCATGGTGCCACCTTTCCAAATGTTGTATGCTGGTGGCCCAACTTGCCCCACCAACAGGCGTGTACTCAGTGTTCTGGTATTCCTCAACAAAGTTGTTAAATTCACAGAGTGACCAAATATACTGCATTTCTTTTTAAATCACAGCTTCTTCGGGCCAGCCCCATAGTGCTTATCAAGATTCAGAGATTAGCAAGGTATAGGGTTTCTTTCCTTGAGTTTTATGGTTAGAATGTGAGCCAATGTGTTGTTTTATGAAGAACTTCTAGGGGTATTCTTAGCACAGTACCAGCTGCTACTGGCAGCAGGGCACCATTTCACAGACTTCTTTCTCCTGTTACATTTTACACGTCAGCTGCGTGGTATCTTGTTCAGAAGCTGGTAGAGCCAATGAACCACAAAAGACCATTTTTCACGCTTTTACAACTGATTCATTGCTCTCTCCTGGGGTGTTGTACAAGAACTGTCTCACCTGTTCAGGTTTGGTTATGCAGAAAATATGGAGCCACGAGGAAATACTTGGATTAGCTCAGTGCTGGGTTGCTCCAAGACTGCCAGGTGACACAGAATTAGCTGGGGCAGGATGCTGCATGCTCCATGCGGCCTCTGCTTCCTGCGCCTGCTTGGTTAGGAGAGAGTCAAGAGCTTCCTCACTGTGCCAGAAGACCACTGCTTCAAGGTGTTGAGCATCCACAGATGCTTCTCATCCTTCCAGTATTTAAGTCTGTCCTAGGAAAAAAAAAAAAAAAAAAAAAGATTTTGAACAAGAAATTTCTACCACAACGATTCTTTATTAAAAAATACATGCACACATATGTACACATCCTGTCTCTCCCTCCATTATACAACAGTATTTGAAAATATCATTGAGAACTTTGAACAGAAGGATAATACTGGCAATTAATGTCTAGGAAAGACAGTGTAATAGAAATCCATGATAACTGGGGTTCCGTTCCCTCCGGGTAATTGCTCTGTTGTTTAGCTGAGATGGTGAATGTAACACTGAGCTTACAGCTCTCGGTATGTAAAGATGGCTAAGTGTAACTGCCAGAACTCCCCTGGCCACTGCACAGCACTGGGTTATCTGCCAGCCCCGACTCCCTCCCTAGCACTCTCTCCATACATAGCTGAAAAAAAGGCAGTATGGAAAGTTCCACTTCCCAAAAAGAACCATTCATGTGTAAAGCCTACATTTTAAACTGGTTTGTGGAAAAAAATAAAGAGAATGGAGTAGGAAAAGGGCAGAGAATATAAACAGCCAGATCCGGAAAGAACAGGCTGTATCAGCTTAACTTGGCAGAAAGCAAATCCTTTATGTTTCTTCTTTACCACCACTATGGACTTTCCCTATTTTTGCATCACCTGATACACAAACAGCACAGCCTGGGTGCATTTGACCTTCCGTCTTGTTTGCTAACAACAACATCGTTCCCTTTGCTGAACCCCCTCTTAACTAAAGCAATTTGGGTGGCTACACCCTCATTAGGTCCAAATGGATGTCTCACACTGGGGACACCACCAAGCTCATCCTAAGCTCTCACTGGAAGCTATATAAGGACTTTGTTGCTAGAATGCACCTGAGCCTGATGACTGAGTTTCAGTCCCTAGATATGAATTTTCAAGGAGTAGAAGTCCATTTAGGAACATACGGTTTCAAATCACTACTGGGAGAGACTGAAGAACTATTTACTCTGGGGTTACTACTGCTGGGAGAGGCTAACGTCATACTGGGGCTACTCTAAAGGGCACCGCTGCCCAAACTAGCTTTTAGTTATAGAAGAACACAAAGATGATCTCAATGTGGTGGCCAGGGGCCTGAAGAAGATGATCAGCTCCTCCCTGACAACTCCTGAGGAATGAAGGAAGAGGCACAGTGTGCCTTGGCAGCAGAGAGAAAGAAAATATTGACACTGCAGGTTGCACAACGTATAGAGGTTATTCTGTCAAAAGCATCCACGTGGCAAAGTCGAGAGAGTCACAACCTTAGAACTGTATTGTGATGGGTATTACAAGGCAGTGCTGCGAGTAAGCCATCATCCTTAATTCAATTCAGCAGCTTGCAGCCTTGTAGAGATGATGTTCTGGTTAAAACCAGAAGAAAAAGACTCTTCAGGATGGTTTTCCTCCAAGAAAAATGCTCTGGGTGGATCATCTATTTCACTGCACTGTGAAAGAGCAGAAATTACTGAAAAGCAGGTAATGGAGAAGACAGCTACTGGGTAAGACAACCGTCTTTCCTGGTCTCATGAAGTCTGGTAAGGCATTCCCAACCAGTAGCCTAAACCGGGACTGGTGAAACACGAACGCAGAAGCCAGCTGGACTGTGCAGGATGCAGCTCTAGAAGGGTGGAAGGTAGATATTCCAGTGGCTCCTCAGCAGGGAAAGAAGGGCTTGGCTTCGCATTTCTACAATATGGAGAAGAGGCTGTGTCAGGGCCCCTCAGGGGCTGTTTCTGTGCTGGAGAGATTTGTAACAGAAGTACTAAAACTGAATGAATTCATATTGAATTGAGACTGAGCGGGTCTGAGCAGAAATGTTTGTGCAGGAGCACGTGAAGATACAGCAGTGCCTGGGTTGAGAGTGACATACACATAATGGTAAACATTGGTGTGTTACCATCTACTGACAATAAGGACACCAGCAAACACTGGAGAAGACTCAGCAGCAGATGACCTGCACTCCAATAATGGAAGGGTGGCAACACGGCTTTGTAGACCAAACTGCACATGACAATCTCTCCTGTCATCTCAAAATAGAGGCAGAATGTAGGCAAACAAACCCCCTCAAACTGAGGAAACAAAGACGGTTCCTGGGATTTGTGGAGGATCAAGCGAGATCCGGAATCAACAGGATTATCCCATAATAGCCAGTCAGTCCTAAGGAGTATGAAAGACTCATCCAAACATTCTTTATCCTCCCTTTTGCCCACAGGTGACCCTGGACAGACCATACGGACACACAGTACATACGATGTGTGCTTGTGAGAGGGCACGCAAAATCTATAAGAGAATGAGCAGGAGTACAGACAGACTACCATAAAAAAGGTCACCTTCCACTTCCACTGGGTCTTGTGCTGTCTTCCAATACTTTCCTACACCAGCATCTTTCTCCTCTCACCCTCCTACTTGAGTAAACCTATTTTTTTCACGCATCTTTTAGAATCACTGATTTTACTCATCTTCATAAATCATTAGACAATGGCTCTTATCCTCTGCGAGAACAAATCAGGACTTGCTGCCCAAGTCGGACTGGGGAAGCAGGAAATAACGGCATGCCTTCAGCCTGACCTGCCAGGCGGGTGTCCTTGAGACCCTCCCCTCAGCCTGGGTCCCGGCATCTCCCCTCCAACTGATACCACCCAGAAGTTAAACCTCCAGGCACCCTCTCTTCTCTGGTCTGTCCTTCCAGGACTGCAAACCTGTACCTGCATGCTGTACGTGGGGCAACGCTGATGCCTCCTGGGGACAGCCTGGAGGTGGCATCACTGAAGAATCCGTAGCGTGACACTAGTGTGGGGTTTTAGACAGGCACATTAGATCCAAAAGAGAAAAGGCCTCCTCTGGCTGACGTCACTTCACTAATAAGTCAGAGCAAACTAGTGGGAAAGGAAGCTGAAATATCCACACACATATCATGCCACAAAACACGTCTAAACTCTTGTTTCGTTACCTGAAGCTCTGCAGGAAGAAGGCGGCTCTCAGCTGGGACTCTAGCCATGGCCTTAGGAGGGCCATGTACAAGATTTGCTCTGACTTGGCCACCCAGCACGTCCTCAGGCTTGCATCCACATCCAACGAGCCCTCGGAAACCAGAAGTGTAACTGTGGTGCTGAAGATCAAAGCAGCAAACTCTGCTGTAGCCCAACCCAAAGGCAACTGAACTGATCTAACATCACTCTCAAAGCCATCAACCAGACACGGGGGAAGGACAGATGCTGACGACACTGGACAGAGGAAGAACCATTCTAGGCAAAGGGGCAGCTGCCAGCCCAAGGCTCGGGGAAAGGAGGAGATACCGCATCAGCCCCGTCCGCTGCTGGGGACAGACACTAGAAGAGGCATAGACCAAGAAGTTCTTATTTTAATCAAAGTATAATCATTCATACTTGCAGTACGTATACACAAGAAATGAAAATAAACTATCACAGCCCACAGAGAATGAAAGTGTTTTTTTTTTTTTAAACAAGTCTTTTGAATTGTTATATTTTTTAAAACAGGATCAAAACTCAGTTTCATTACAGTTCTAAAATAATGCTCAGAGCTTCAAAATGTGAAGAAATCTTTATCAGTAGAAGAGTACTCCTTAGAGACAGCATTAATACAATTTTATAAATTACAGTAGTTCAAAGATATTCACAGTAATATGAGTAATCAAAATCAAAAAGCCCGATGAATAGTTTTTACTGCACTTCTAATTCTGTGTAAGGTTTAAAGCTGTCCTGAAACAAGGCAGATTGCACTGTACCAAGTCAAACAACAGAACACGCTCCCATGGCCAGATCTACACATGGCACAGCCTGCACAGCTCTGCCCCTGCACGGTCATTTCGTATGTCGTGCCACTTCTGACTTCTGCCTTTTGTGGTGTAACGATGTGAACAGCACTTGTAAGGTATCTAAGAGTCCTCCCCACAAAGACAAGAGCAATGTCTGCTACAGCTATGTTATTAAGCACAGTTCCCAGTGCTCGTCTGTTCCAATCCATAACGCCACAATACAATCTTAATTTGCAAAATCCAAGATAAGGCGAAAGGCGGTACCCAGGGGCTGGAAAGAGCTGTCCATGAGATGAGTTGATACAAGGTGAATTGGTGGAGGATCTCGGGAACAGAAACCAGGTGCAGGAAGGACATATGTGTCTGGCTGGTTAGCCCTGACCTGCTGTGATCTGGAAACATCACTGCTAAAGTCCTCCTCATATCTCTGTGGACTCAGATTTGTAATACTTTTGATATCGGTACGCCACAGTCACAAATATAAAAAATAACAAAAACGCTGTAGTGCTCTTACAGCAGCAGGGCAGCGGTAGATAGAGTGGGATCTGAAACCCTAACACAAACAAAAGGCCTGCCCCTTCATGTTTAGCCCCATGTACATGCAGGTCTCATCCTGTAAAGAGCCCTCAAACGCTGCACACTAGCAAGGGCACTGCTGCTACCAGCTGGCTCTGTCGCTAACCACATGCCACGAACCTTGACACGACTGTACCAACCTCACCCAAACACCTAAATAAGCAGAAGAATGGTAAACAGCTCCAGTTTTACAAACAACAACTCTACTGTCATAATTCTGCAGGTAATTTCAGATAAAGGCTATCGGAAACTCCAAAGGTCCCTCGCTTCTGAAAAGTAGTGCTTGCTACGGGATGGACAGGGTCTGACCTCCAACTGTGCAGTTTTGCCTCAACCCTTCTGCCTGAACAAGGATATTACACAGGCAATGGAGAAAGTCAAAGACCTTTGCTGCTCCCATTTTCCTTCATCGTTTGGCTGCAGAATGTATGCAGCAAATGAAACAGAGAGGAAAGAAAAACAGTGATCACCAGAGCTTGAGAGATGTAAGGACTCTGTGTTCTACTACCAACACTAAACATCATACCCATGGTAGAGCAAGCAGGTAAGATTAAAAAAAAATCTGTATGCTTGGTTTCAGTGTTCAGATTAAACAGAAAGCCCACACAGTCAAAATCAATAACGTGCTCTTCTTCAGAAACAGCAGACACCCCGGAAATGAGGAACCACGTTCCTTTACTTGTTCCGTCACGCTGAGGAAATAAGCCAAGGAGCATTCCACGTGCCTGCGTGATCCATCCGTTTGTGGTTAAAGTACGGTTACCGAGCTAGAGATGCCATCCTCACGTGATGGCATCTGCTCACTTCTCAGAGCACGTTGCTCTCAGGAGCTGGAGGGCAGCGTCTTGTACGGATTGAGGATCCCTTTGGGGTCTAACATGGCTTTGAAACGCTGCATTAGAAAGACTGCCTCACTGCGTTTGCTGTACTGAATGAACTGCTTTTTCTTGAAGCCCAGTCCATGCTCTGCACTGATACTGCCATTGTATCTCGCCGTCCACTCGTACACAAACGGCTCAATGGCATCCAGCAGGGAATGGCTGTAGGACTCTGCCGTGATGTTCAAGTGCAAGTTTCCGTCTCCTGGAAGAAAACATTGCAGAAATGGGTCTGTAAGAAAAACTCAGCAGCCCTGCAATGGAGAATCATTACCATTTCATCCATGTACTCAAACAACAGTGTCTTTCCTATTCACTGAAGTCCTCATTGTAGAAGGAAGTGAACAGTCCAACAAACATCAGGCCTCTCCATGCACAAATAACTCATATAGGATCTTTGTTTTTCCATGTTTTCAGTACAATCTTTGAGGAAGTGTTCCAAGTTAAGCAACTCTCAAATTCCCACTTTTGAGATTTTAAAATTCAAACAATTGTGCTGCATTAATTATTCTCCCTGCACTAAGATGACATGCCGAAGGCTTCCCCAACAGTATTTCATAATGATGCTTGGATTTCAATACAGCCCTTCATTACTGTATCTCTCCCTATTATACTTGTGCAGTGTTCTAAGGGCACTTTGGCACTGTGTCAACAGAAACACAGAAAGCCGAGCATTTCCTTTCTCCTTTTGTTGTTTGTGCGTGATGATACTCAATTAAGCACATAGTTATTGGGTATTTGGAAGACAAAACACACAAAGATAGAGAAAAAAAATACTCATTCTCACTCTGGAACCTCTTCCTGCATCTCAGCAAATCCTCACAGTACCCAGATTAATCCTCAATGCCAACAGCTACCAAAGGCAGCTTTTATTATGAAAATTTGTCTTTCAAATCGTCTCAAACCAAGCATGCCAAGGAGTGTTTTNACAGCTTTGCTAATAACTTACCTGTCTCTGGAGTATGTAAAAATCAAATCAGTTTTAAAGCATTCTGACAAACACACCAGACTTTCTGTGCACTAATCTTATCACTCTCATTTGGAGTGTTAATAGCTCAGACATAATTGATTTCCAACACGACTAATCACTTCAGACAGGAAAGTGTTTATCTACCAAATGTGTCTAAGTACATTAATCACATTGATGGTCCAATTAAATAACCTACATACTTAAACAGAAAGTACAGAGCAAGAAGATACAACAACCAGTTCACAATTGCTGAGTGGCTAGTGGTTATGCTGCCCAGTCACGCCTGCCATTAATATATGGAACGCAGCCTGAAAGCAGTGAAGATCCTTATGGATCCTCCTTTTCTGATAGCTCTCAGCTATTTAGTCTTTGCCTATCAGCAATCTAAAAACAACCTTTAAGAGCTCCTAGGACGTGCACAGCAAAACGTGGAGCACAAAAAAGAAATCACCTCTCTTCCCAGCATCTGCACTTACCCAAGTGGCCATAGCCCACCACGTTTTTGGCACTCTGGCCCAGCCGAGCCCTCGTGTCAGTCACGAGATCATACAGCTTCCCCACAGGCAGAGAGATGTCATATTTGTAAACACAGCCGTCGTGAGTGAGAGCCTCTGTGATCCTCTCCCGCAGGCTCCACAGCATCTGAGGAACAAAGATCAAAGAAATCCCAATCAACCAAGTTCCTCTTGTGTTCAGTGCTTTGTGGCATGGAGGGAAGAAGAGCCTTGACTCTTTGCACGTAACATCAACATTTCCCCCAGTATCCTCTGCCTCATGGGAGAGGGTAATAATGCTTTCCTGGCAGCACTGTATTGTAAAGTGATAGACCAACTCTTTAAGCTTGACAGATAGAAAGAACAAGTGTCACGGCCACAGGCATTCTCTCAAAGCTGCTTTGGGTTTCCCAAGCAGTGTGGATGTGCCTCCTCTACTGAGCTACCAGGGTCAGTTTGGGAACTGGGGCTGGTGGGAACGTGGGTCAATGTAAAAGACTTGTGTTCACTGGGTAGACACAAATCACTGTCCTTCTCACCGAGACACCGTGTCTGTCTTGTTCCCCGAGACTGCAGTCTCTGGCTCTAACACAACCCCACCCTGGTTTACAGGACTTCATTCATTCCTGGCCTCACTGACAACTCCGCTTTTGGTTTCACTAGTTTTCAGGGAGCATTCTTACTCAATATGCCAAATAAGCTACCAGGTCACTCAGCCATGTTTATTCCAAACATCAAACAAGCTGAACACTTCCTTATGAAAAACACAAATCCAAGGAGAGAATCATTCCAAGCAGATTTGTGCAAAAGGAAACAACGACTTACCTTTATTTTCTTATCATCTGTTGCCACAGTTCCATCAGTGACTAAACCAGAATTCATGGCCTGTTCTAGGAAGCTGGTCAATTTTTCTTCATCATGGGTCGAGTTGGAGCCCGAAGTTTCAATTAAAACATAAAAAGGGCTGTCTGAAAGTGAGGGAGCACAAAATAAGCAGATGCTCTGTGCTATAAGCACAGGAATTTAGTGCAGATCCTGGAGCTTTTCCCAAACACCGCACATTTTATAGGTCCCTCCACTGCCCAGATTCTCTTGTGCCAAACAGGAGTGCAGCTCAAGTGGCAATCTTTTATCTGTAGGGCACTTCACTTCCATGTTCTATCCTCTACCTAGCCACTGTTGTTCAAAAAACTAGCAGTTCTGTGGGAACCAGAAGAAGTAAAAAGTCTTATCTTTACAGACTTTTACCAACTGTGTTTGGAATTGAATACTGACTACAAAAATTAAGGGAAACACACAGCCACTCACTGACTATGTAAAACTGGGCTAAAAATGCCCGAGCAGCATAGTGCCTCTTTCTGCGGCACAGATGACACTATCTGTATCTTTCCCCTAGACAGTTATCAGCTCTGGTACCTCTCACTGGGCTGGACAGCTTGAGATGTTTCTTGACCAATTCCATGCACTTCTCATCCATGAACTCATAGGCAGACAGGATCTCTCCCAGCATGGCTCTGCAGGTTGTAAAGGTTTCCAGAACCTGAGAGAAATTCTGACACCCTTCAAGACAGATCACAAAGAGGAATCAGAAACAAAAAGCAACCCCTAAAAACCTTGTAAAAAGTTTTACAAAGTCTAACAGGCTTAAAGCCATGTTTCCCATCTCTAGGAAAGCTGAACCTCGTGTGGGTTTGGATCAATTCCTCTAATGGTTTGAGCTGGGAAGGTGTCAGAGCAGAACAGCAGCAGGAGAGAGCAACTGGTCTTTGCTGTGGTGAGGATCTCTTGAACATCCTAAGACAGTTCATAGCAAATTGTCTGCCCCAACCCTCACTTCTCAGCACTGACAAGAAGGCAACCCTATGTGAATTTAAAGGCCACTACGAGAGTCGAGGCAAATTCTGGGGTCCACTGCACATATTCCACAGGTTTGTCAGGGCTTGGAGTCTATTCTTCCTTCCCCCCATCCCAGGAGTTCAGCTCCCTGCTTTCAAGGACACATCTATTACAAGCAGGCTGTCTGAGAAGCCTTGGATGGCCTTGGAGCTTTCCGAGAAAAAAATCTCAGCGAAGGCTCCCCACAAACAGTTCTGAGAAAAAGCCTCAGCAGGGACGCCCCCCACTTTCACTCTGCAGCGACTTTTAAACAGCAGCGTCTGGCCAATGAGACCCTGACCTGTAGGCTCGACTTCCCAGCCCTGCCCCTTCCCAGTGACCCCCAAACCGGGGCTGCCCTCTGCCTCTGTCGGACCGGGCCCTTGCCAGCGAGGGCACCTCCCTGCCCAGCTCCTGGCTCCCCTTCCCTTGCAGAGCAACCTGCCCTTGCAGGTATTTTACACATTTAGACCACAGACATAAAATATCTACGCAGCACCGTGCTATTTCTGAGAAACAAGCTGATGCTGGCAGTCTGGCTAGCAGGCTGACAGTGCTTTCTTCTTTTCACTACTATTCCCTTCCCCGCCTGCGAATTCAGGTGTAAAATTATTAATAGCAGTACCTACCTAGGAATGCCAGATTCACAGCCTTAGGTTTCTGAGGGCAGAGTATGGAGACAGCCGTGATAACTCCCAAGGTCCCCTCGGATCCGATGAAAAGCTGCTTCAAATCGTAGCCAGTGTTATCTTTGCGCAGAGACGCCAAGCAGTCCAGAACCGTGCCGTCTGCCAGCACCTGGAGATGCAAAGCACCTATGTAGAAATGTGCTGTGATAAGCGTGTCTACTTCCAAGCTGACAAAAAGCTACCGCCAGCCTTTAGTAGTAGACACCAACTGCAGGCTGTTCCCACAGTCTTGTCACTGTTCCTCATCCCCACTTCTTCTTCCCCTCTGTATCCTACCTGAGTCTTCCCCCAGACTTTTCTACTTCCTTTTTTTCTTTTTTTATTGGCGCTGTTTGTGCATGTTCCAAAATAACAGAAGACTGAGTTTGTTCCACTTTTCTTACCAGTGGTGGACAGGACCAGCCATTCTTTGCAGCCCTGGCTCCCATTATTCATTTTCTATTAGCTCTCTGCTTCCAATACCATAAATCTTACAGAATCACAAATCCCAGCCTTTACACACAGAGGCACAGGCAGAAGCATGCTGAGGAACAGGGAGGACTCTAGGACAAAGCCAGCAAACAAACACGAAGTGGACAGTTCTATTAAAAGCTGAGCGAGCAGCCGCTAAAAGAGCACGTGGTAGGATGGATTTAGAAGAGCGTTCCAGAGACCCACCGCTCCACAGAGGAGCCAACCTTATGCAGGTAGCTGGGATTGCCAAGTCTCCCCCTGCCTTCTTTTCACTTCTCTGGATTAGAACACCATCTGTTATCACTTCTGTCGGCAAGGACAGAGGAGGAAGCTGGAAACTTTGGTAGCGGTAACAGATGCTACATGCATGAAGACACTTGTTGACCCTTCTCAAAAGAGCCACAAAGGGAACAGTGAAGAGCATGAGCCTGGAGAGGAACTTTTGTCTGCATAACAGATAGCCAGGAGCTACAATAGCAGGAAACAGGGCAAGCGGTAGAGGTGCAAGCACAGAAGGAACTGCCAGGTACTCGCCTTACCACTTCCAGTCCTAGCACGGTCCCTCGGAGAGAGCCGTATCTCAGGAGCCGCAAGCCTCCCGCATTTGTGGCCACATTACCACCGATGTGACAGCTACCCTTCGCTCCCAAGTCGAGAGGCATGATAAAACCCTGCTCCTCCAAGTACTCATTGAGTTTCTCTAAGATGCAGCCAGCTTGGCACACGAGGATTCCTGAAACATAAACATCCTGCTACACGCTGGTGCCCAGGAAGAAGGTGCCTCCTCAAGAGGCAGGATAAGCATAACCAGGTGCAACCACTTCTTCCTCCAAAACTTTCTGGGGTTCAATTTAAACTATGAAGAACTCTGTGCTTGCTACAGGGCATTGTCCTACCCCTCCTCAATCCCAGGGGAGCTCTGCTGTTGACTTAACATCTGGTCATCCGCAGCTCTGGACATCTGAAATACGGTGACATTAAGTCTCTCTCTGCCTGTCCCTCCCCTTCTCGTTATGTTTTAAGAACTGAAATACTCAAACCAGCCTGGTTCCCAACTTTCCAAATCCAAACAACCTTTAAGTTTTCCCCATTCCTCCCTTCCCTTAGCGTGGTTGTCACACACCTTCTTTACCCCTATCGTTCTTCTCCACCTGTTGGTCTTCTCATTTAGATAACAGGATGTACATGTTTTTCTTCTCTGTTTCTTCCTCTTTCTGCCACCAGATGTTTCCTTACATCTGCTACTGTTATCACCTAAGGATTACATCAGCAGCAGGAATCTGGAGGAAACAAATCTCTGATGCCCCCTACGACGCTGCTGGGCTGAACCTCGCTGATCCCGCAGTTATCAGCTCCCAGAATGGCCGGGCTAGAGCCAGGGGCTCGTTTCTGTGCGCCACGTGTCTACAATATTTACCAGACACCGTGTCAAAGCTGACGATCCGGTTCATGAGAACGGTGGAGAGAATGATCTCATCGAAGACGGGAACGCTGCCCCCAACAAGGCCTGTGTTACCCCCCTGTGGGTTCACTGCCAGGTTCCTCTCAGAGCAGTACCTGGAAGGAAACAGGATTCTCAGGTCTTACGTCTCTTAAGGCCATAACCTAGTCTATCAGAAGAGTTTCACTTCCACACGAATATGTGCTGTTGCGAGCATGCTCAGTGCTCCTTAAAATTAAGCAGCGTTCACCCTAAAGATTACACTGGTAGAAAGGGGCAGTATATATAGTGAATCCACTTGCTTTTCTCCCTCCCATTTCTCCCCTCCACTGTAAGCACTCCAGAGACCCTTCTAATCAACGCCATCAACGTTCACCTGAAGTCTGCTGCTGCCCCAAATTTTGCTTTGTAGAAGAAATGAAAGTGGAGCCTGATACTGCCACGGCACAAAAGCCAAGGGCCTGGGAGATACGAGCCACATGTTCAAGTCCCTTTCTGCTGTGGAAAAGTTTCAGCTCCCTCTGTGAAAACATTGCTAATAACGAACCTATAATTTTCTTCTTAAGGCCAGCTCTACAGCTACCCAGCTTGTTACAGCCTCCTAGCAAACAGCTGTTGAACCCACTGGCTAACTTGAACCACATTCACAGCACATTAGGAGCCTCAGTGGTACGTCAGATCTGCACAAAACGTAGCAAACCCACAGTACCAACAGCTGCAAAGACATTTCTTTGCTCTTTTTACTCCAGCAGGTAAGAGATGGGGTGTTTTTGTCCCATCTGCCAGCGAAATGACAGTGACAAGAGGAGCGATCCTGCCTACCCAGCAGCACGTGCACACCTCTGGACTAACAACAGCACGTGGTGGTGCTTGTCCTGGGCGCAGCTGGAACCAGAGGTGTGCGAGGACACAGGATGGGATGTTCAGAGCAAAAAGGAGAGCTCAGGTCACCGGAGCTCAAGCACAAGATGCACTACCAACGCAAAAACAGCTTGAGCAATTCCAGTGCTCATGCCGTTAGCACCCGAACACCTAGGAGTTGCCTTCACCTCTCCGACCCTCCCAAACCAAACCCGGGTTTCCTCACCCAGTACGAAAGGTACACGTTACCTGAGAACCTGGGAGACCTCTGCTGCCGTCTGCGGCTTCAACAACAGCTTGCTACAGCCTGCAACGACAGCAAGGGACTCTCAAGGCAAGTCGTCGGCTGCACAGAGGTCGGAAAGAAAAAGGTGGCAAAGGACGTCTGAAATAGCCATATTCCCTCCACTGCGAGGCGGTTACCTTCATGACTTTTAAAACAAACATTTTTAATAGCGGGCTTTCCCTCGAATGGCTGGAAAAGCTTTGCACGTGCCCGTAGACTCGGCTGCCAGTGTGGGCAATGGGAAATGTTTTCCGTTCTTGTGAAATCTTCAACTTTGTTGAACAGCAACTGAAAATTCACGACACGCGTTTTCTGAGGTTCGGTCAAAAATTCAGGAACTGTCAAGTGAACACGTTTGTTTCAGGAAAACAATTAGCTAGAGAATAAGATTTTATTTTATCCTGGAAAACTAGCTGGTTCTCATACTTTCTACGAGGAAAACGCGTTTTGCTGGGTCTGTAAAGACATGCCCTGCTAAAAACAGCGGCGGGATTTTTGTGGGCAGACTTTTCCTTCTGGCACGCCACCGGAGGCGGCGGGAGGTTTTACCAGACCTGCAAAACAAACACCCTCACTTACCTCGGACTGATTTAAGCCAGTCCACGTTAAACGGTTTCAATTCCTCGGGGTTCGTGACAACCCTACCCGGCATGAGGCGCTCAAAGAAAGCCACGTCACCGCGGGTAAGGCTGCAGAAGGGCAGCCGCCGCACCCGGTACCGCTCGCTGGTCAGCGGGACCTCCTGGA
>VXAA01001403.1:435227-461953 GCA_013399115.1 Anseranas semipalmata
CGGAGATCGGGCGGCTGATCGGCGCGTACCTGGCGAGGGAGAGGGACGTGGAGGACCACGCCGTGCACCTCCTGTTCTCCGCCAACCGCTGGGAGCACGTGTAAAGATCGCCGCGCTTCGGCTGGCGCTGAACCGCTCTGTGCTGCGAAATGTTTTCCGTTTCTTAAAAAAGCTTTGCCGATTCTGCTGTAGCAGCAGTGCCAAGCAAACTGGGAAAGCACGAGGCAGATGAGTGAGCTGCAGTGGGAAAGGTCGTTGTTGTAAATAAAGGACGCTTTTCTCTGACAGAGGCAGAGCGTATCCCAAAGCCACTCCTGAGCTGACTTTTACATGAACTCTTTTCACTTGTCTCTCTGTAAAAGTGTAACTTCTTTTTTATCCCCTGTGGTTTTCAGACCTTCAATGAAGGAGAAGCTACATCAAGGGATCACGCTTGTGGTTGACAGATACGCCTTTTCTGGAGTGGCCTTCACGAGCGCCAAGGAGGTGAGTGAGGAATGCAGCAGGCCCTGCCCCTCTCTATTTGGGAAACGGGAAACGGGTAGAGGCCTGGTCTAGAAGTTGTTTTGTGTGGCCCAGACTCCTCCTCTGGGGAAACATGGATTGAAATTGAGGGATGAAAGTTTCAGCTTAGGTATTAACGTGGCCTGTTTGCCTGTGTCTGTCCCTTCCCCAAAAAGGGTAGAGAAACTCGTTAGGTTACTCATTAGTGAGGTAGGCTCGCTCCATTGTTGTACTGGGAAACCCCAAACTGAACACGGTACTCCAGATGTGGGCGCTGAACAGAGGGAAGAAGGATCGCTTCCCTTCTGCCAGCTGCACTCATGCCTATACAGCCAGGCTGCTGCTGGCCTTTGCGGCCAGGGCGTGCTGCTGACCTGCGGTCAGCTTGGTGTCCACCAGGAGCCCCAGCTCCTTTTCTGCAGAGCTTCTGTCCAGCTGGTCGGCCCCCAGCCTGTCCTGGTGCATCAGGTTTTTCTTCCCCAGGGCAGGACTTAAAATTTGCCTTGGTTGAATGTCATGAGTTTCCTGGCAGCCCGTTCCTCAGCCTGTGGGGTCCCTCCGGACAGGAGTCCTGTCCTCCACTGTGCTCACCACTTCCCCCATCTGGTATCATCCAGAAAGTTGCTGAGGGAATGCTCTGGCCCATCGTTCTGGTCGTTAAAAAGATGTTAAACCATACTAGCCTCAGTATTCGTCCTTGAGGGCTGGCACTAGTAACCAGCTACCAGCTGGACTTTGTACCGCTGGTCACCACACTCTGAGCCCAGCAGCCTTGTCAGTTTTTTGCCAGCTTGACCGTCTGCTTACCAGTTCATATCTCACCAGCTTGGCTATAAGGAGATCATGCTCTTGTCCAGGTACAGAGCACGCAGTGCTCTCCTCTTATCCTCGGAGCCAGCCTTACTGTAGAAGGCAGTCAGATGGGCCAGGCAGAGTTTCCCAGTGATAAATCCTTGCTGGCTGCTCCCAGTCGCCTTGTTCCTTCATGTGCTTGGACATGGCTTTCAGGAGGATTTGGTCCAGCTCGTTTGCTTGCTGTGACCTTTCACGGGTGATGGAGTGCCTTGCCATGACATTACCAGCTCCTTCAGTATGCGTGGATACATGCATACCATATGGATACGCATTCCAGCCTGTCTTTCCTGAACAGCCCATGTGGATCCATGGCAGCACACCGGTCTGGCAGGCTATCTATCCCACCTCATCTCTGTAATCTGGATGAGATCACAGTGCTGCAACCGTGTGTGGACGTTCCTTGTGTTTGTTTCCCACGCTGTGTGAGATAGGGCCCCAGTTGTGCCACTTTCAGGAGAGCCTCTGCTGTCATATTTTCCCTTAGACACTTCCTCCTGGCCTGCCACCTTCAGTTCTCTACAGCTTGTAAACCTTCCAGTGACATACCTAGTTTAAAGCTCTTTTCACTAGCTTAGCAAGCCTGCTTGCACTGACACTCTTGCCCTGCTTCGTCAGATGTATCCCATCCCTGCTCTGTAGCCATCAATCCTCAAAGAGCGTCCTTTGATCATAGAAGCTGAAACCTTGCCCTGTGGTCACTCTTGGTGCATTCAAGATCACCCTGGCAGTATCGCTATCCACCATGTGGATGAGCAGTAAGGAGTAACAGGGTCAGACAGGCCTCAGCAGTCTCTCCGCAATGTTGCGGATCCACGTGTCCTCATGGAAGTCTTCAAATTTGCTAACACAAAAAAGCTGGCAAGCTTTGTTTCTTGCATCTGGGCTGAAATTTCTGGGCTGAGAAAAAGCGTATGGTAGGTATTTAAAAAGGCATCTTCGTGGGCACAAACATACTATAACT
The DNA here is from genome assembly GCA_013399115.1 of Anseranas semipalmata. Classification (NCBI taxonomy): domain Eukaryota; kingdom Metazoa; phylum Chordata; class Aves; order Anseriformes; family Anseranatidae; genus Anseranas; species Anseranas semipalmata. The sequence continues at coordinate 437,548 of VXAA01001403.1, forward strand.
GCCTGGTGTTTATATTTGGGAGCAGCTTTCTTTTGGACTGATAACAGCTGTGTGGAGACTTCAAAATATGACTCATTATTTCCCTCTGCTGGGCTTTGCTAAAATCATTAGCTCTGCTTGACTTCAGTGAGCGGTAAGAGGTACACAGCACCTAGGAAAACCTGGACCCTCAAAATTACCAGGGCTGAATTCGTGAATGTTAAGCTGAGATGCCTCCTCTTCGGTTTGTAGGGCTGTGCTCAGTGATTTGTGCTGCATCTCTCCTCTGACTGTTCCTCCCTTGCCCCACTGTCCAGCTACCCTGCTTCTTTCCCTTGTTCTCATTCCTTTCTTTCACCTCAGACTTGGTTGTCTTTGTTTGGGACAGAACTTCTGCGTGGACTGGTGCAAACAGCCTGACGTTGGACTCCCAAAGCCAGATCTGATTCTGTTTCTTCAGTTAAGCCCAGAGGAGGCAGCAGCACGAGGGGACTTTGGAAGTGAGCGTTACGAGAACAGCCCCTTCCAAGAGAAAGTTCTTCAGTCCTTCTACCATCTGATGAAGGACAAGACATTAAACTGGAAGGTGAGGAAATAACCCTAAGGGGTTTGTCACAGACCAGGGGTGGTCTCTCATGAGAGAGCTCCCGGATCGTGTCTATCGCACCCCTGTGCTTCCCACTTCCTGCCCTGACAAGAAGTGGGGGGACACACTGGGGACCAGCTGAGGCTGTTCTGCGGCTTGTGTCTCCCATACTGACAATCACTTTCCTTCTCTCATGGCCAGTTTCCATCAGCATTTGCTATCCTACTACACGAGAAGTCTCTCAAAACACATGATCTCCTTTGTTCCATGCTCTTGCATCACTTTTCCTTCTTGTTCATGGAGTTCTTGGAGCTCTTTGCAGAGGGCTGCACAATCAGCAGACTTATCCCAGAAGAGGAAGTGTCCCCTTTGATCCTAGGTGTAGATCACCTAGGCTGAGGCTTTTCTGGACATCCTTTTTACCATCTCCATCACCCTGTCAGTACTCAGTCATGCGTTACGGGCAGCATCTTCTGTCTATTCTGAAGCTTTCACACAGACATAGAAGGACACAGATTATGGCTAAGTTACTGGTCACCAGAGGCTGGAGATGTATGCAGATTTGCCAAATGTTCAGACTGCATAAGGTAAACGTGTAATTCATCATAGCCTGCTTCAGGTAGACATGATTCTGTAACATGAAAGAGTTTTTGTGTACTGTCAGAACCTGAAGGACCTAAATGTACAACAGTCATGAAACTAGGAAATGTATTTTTATTCCAGTAAAAGTTATGTTAGGAAATTGCATTTCCTGCATCACAACAACTGGAAAAATAGGCTGACAGAAAACATATAGCAAAAAAAAAAAATAGAGCATGCTGTCAAAATTATCATATGAGACAATATGGAACTTAATGTCTAGTCTGCAAACCCTGATTTTCCAGAGATTCCAGCAGTAGGACATATTTCCCTTATTACTTGTCATCTGGTATTTCTCTTTTTTTCCCTCTATCCATTATGTGAAAGGAGTTTTCATTTAAAGTATCGGCAACATGTCAGTTTAAAATACCCCAGACTGCACAGCTATTAAACAGATACATATCAAAACAGATGATGAAGAGGTGACAGGTGTCCCTGAAATGAGTACAGAAATCCAGTTTCAGTACCCATTAACAGTATAGTTGGCATTCCTGGATATTTCCCCCTCAGCATCAGAGAAAATAATAGACATCAAAGATTGTCAAAGGCCCATTTAGTCAAAGGCGTGAAATGGAGCTCAGTACACCATCAATTACAAAAACAGAGATCGGCAATCTGCTTGAGGATATTGTGTGAGCACAAAGCTGGGTTGTTGGCTGTGCCGTAATGAGAAGACAAGCATTTAATTGTGAAGTATATTTATTGCATAGCCTCACAGTCTGCTCTTTCTCAGCAATGCTGCGTGGTCCAGTATTCATAGGTCATTGTGATCAACCTGCACCTGCTTCCATCTTTTAACCAAGTTCTTCCTTCACCTCGGTCACTCCTAAATAATCTTAAAGCCATGGAAGCAAAACTCTTGCCAATTAACATTGATTTGTGATGACCTGCAGGCTGTAATTCTGAAGTGAAATGTCCTGTTATCTAGAACAATATTCTGAAAAACATCACTGCTTAGAATTTCTCCTTATAAATACAAGCTCTGTGGAATTTAGTTTTGGTGCAGACCTTATTGCTTGACTGCTGTTCTGTTGCCTTGCAGTCTCTGTAAAGGTGAAACTCAAACAAGCTGTCCCCTGAGAAGAAAGACACATAAAATGGTTGTACATGTGACCCAAGTTGCCTCAATCACCCAGGAGTAGTGCTGCTATTCCTTAAACACCAGGCTCGGCGAACACCAGAATCACATAGCACTACCAGCTTGCAGTGTTTAAAAAAAAAAACAAACTGAAACTGGAAAATCACGTGGATTGGATTTTGAGAGGTTCTTAATATCCTGGGTGGAGTTTATTTTGAAGAACCACTGAGGGATCAATGCGCTGATATTTCTGAGGGACTACAGCACTGGGTGAAAAGTACTTACCTGACTCGGGGTCATATGCCCCCACAGACTGTCAGCAAAAAACATGCAGCAGTAGTTTTTGTTCCCCTTCATCCTGCCCCACATCTACTTCTTAAATGTCTGTTCCTGAGTAAAACAGATTTTCCAATTCCACTTGAGAAGCAGTGCACAAGAGGCGTAATTAGCTCTTATCACTGCTCATGAATTTTAACAATATTGAGTAAAGGGGGAGAGCAGAAATAACAGGAAGGTGGGGTTTTTCTCATTGTGCTGGAAATTGAGGAACATGTTTTTGTATGTTTTGGAAACAGACAATGGATGCTTCAAAGAGTATAGAAGACTTGCACAGAGAAATTAAGTCCATTGCAGAGGAAACCATACTGGAGGTTCAGAATAAACCCTTGGGAGAACTCTGGAAATAAAACTTAATACAGGTTATTCTTTTGGACCTAACAGAAAACTCACCTCTTGGACCTTCCTTGGCTGGATGACTCCCCTACATCACCTTCTGGTAACTACAGCTTAGATCACATTTGGGTCCAGCACGGTGCTGGTGTACTTTAGACTTTGTCTGCTTCTCCTCTTCCATTCTGCATAGACCCTGCTGCCTGTTTTTATATGAGCATACAATAAGCATGTAACAAATTCCTTGTGAAAACCTCCCTACCTCAGGTAGGATCTCTTGTTGTAGGCTTGGTCCTGTAGTGCAGGATACTGAGCCCAGAACTTCCCCAGACATCAGCAGCAACAGGTGGGGAACAGCTTTCCCACATTTGGAGTTTCGGAGAACTACCATGTTTCTGGTTCTCCTCTCTCACTAATGGAATGCATCCCCTGTGCTGAAACCAGCTTGTATAGGACTTTCTAATAAATTGCTCTTTTAAACATTTTGTACAGTGGCAAAGGTGTTTTTTGTATTTTTTTTTTCCTTTTCTTTTCCCCAATATGATTGCTTACCTTCTAGAAGGATACATAGGAGGTGAAAGTGCAGCAGTTCAGGCACTAAATCCAGGGATGGCTGTTTGCTAGAGCAGTGGAATGAAGGGACAGGTGAATTCATTTTCAATCCTGCTCCCCAGCTGTTCAGTGAGAACAATACAGAAGCTGAACTGCTATTGGCAGGTAAGAGTTGAAATAGATATTAGCTCATAGCCAGGCCAGTTTGAAGGCTAAGTGGCGCACAAATTCTTTTAGACTGGTTGAGTTACTCACGTGGCTGAGATCAGAGGAAGAGTCAGCAGTGACTCCTACACAGACCCAAATGCAATTTAAACAGCCCAGCACATACAACCAAACCAGATCAGGTACAAGTTCTGAGCTTGCCTATTTCCCTCAGCCTGTACCATTCCGATTCTTACCTGAAGGTGATGCTTTTAGTCTGAGTTGTTACAATAAAGTTCCAATACATAAAATGGCAATGGGTGTTTGATACTTGATTATGCTATATTAGATTAAGAATTCTTCCAAGTCTTCAGCAATAAAAAAATACACTAAACTGGGATAAGTTAAATCAACTCATTTGCAAGGTGTATTGATATGGCAATGACCAGCAGAGGTAACATCTCTCCCTGCCAGACACTTAGCTCTCACCTTCTAGCTGTACAGACTGAACTGCTCTCCAAGCTGCCAATACTGAGACTAAATCCTGCTTTCTTAGTGAATCAGTGAGCCGATTCACTAGTGGGGAGAGGAAGGTAAGTGTTTACAACAATATTGCTGATGCAAACATCAGCCAAGATGGAATAAGCTGCCTTCGCTCTGCATCTGCACAGTACATGGTAGTAGGAACGTTCCTTGTGAAGGAGGTAAGCACCTGTAATGCTGAATTGTGCCCTTCCAGCAATTCTGTAACCCTCAGGAGTCATTTAATTCATCTTAGCTTTAGGTTCCCAACTACAGAAAGCCAGGAACATCTGTTCAAGATGTAAGAAATCCGAGTTTAGCACTCTCTGTTATTGGGGTCACGTTAACACTTGGGTATAAAATCTCATCTGGCTAAACTAACTATGAAAGCATAAACATGAAATAAGTAGTTATCTCTTCTTGGCTGAACATTGGCAGTAGTTTGTAAAAACAGAGAGGGAAATGCAGCCTGAGTAACTGGCCCTCAACAAAAAGGACCTGCTATTGCACAGCAAAATGGGGAAAAACAGTTCCTGAGTTTAGACCTATTTTTGTAATGTTTACTACTGCAGGGATGGTGTTTAAAAGGCTTCCTAGAATCAGAAACAGACACTGTGTAAAGCTGTCAGCTGAACAGCTAAACAGGGAGCACACAATCTTAAAGGAAACAAGTTTTATTTTCCACCCACCAATATGAAACATTAACTTTCAAACCTCTGCTTGGCTCTTTCCCCTGCTACCTCAACTGCACATGTGGCAGAGACTCACCAGAAAAGCATGTCCTGTCTTGGAAGGACTCGCACTGCTTAGAAGTGGAGAGATACCGCACTGGTAAGCATGGACAGCCTTTAAGTACTGCTTTTTTTGCATTTGTTTGTATGAACACATACAACCTAAAAAGCAAGTAGCAGAACTGCACCACAGAAGTGTTTCTTTGTCTCTGCTGGCATGTCTGTGGATGTTCTCCCTCTGGGGCAGGAACATCACCATGGAGTACCACACAGCCAGCCTCTGTTCCATCAGCTATACCAAAAGAAAGATTAAAGCCACCGTTGCACGTAGCTCAGCTTTTGCTCCAATCTGCCTTCGTTACCATTAGGGTAAAAATGGCATGCTGGCTCCCAGCTCCACTGCAGGGTTACTCAATACCACCCACCACCACCTGTACTTAATGTGCAAGAACATTAAGAAAGGCAAAGATTTTAGATTTGTTTATTCAGATACAAATTGAAAGCAGATGAATGGAGCACAGCCCCACTTCCTCTGCTGCCTCTTCCCCTAACTACAGGAGAGAAGAGGAGAAGCAGGCAGAAAGCAGCAAATAATAATTTAGTGACAGAAGCATCGTGGTTCCCAGTTCAAACCTCTGCTTTTGGGTAGCGTAGGGACAGTTAGAGCATCAGTAGGTCAGTCACGGAGGAAATCGGTCATTTCTAGCCAGTTGTCACCACCCTTGGGCACAAAAACATCAACTGACAGGTTCTGATCCTATATGTACAAAACAAACCTTGTAAACAGATCTGCAGTCTGCAGCATGCACTAAGGAAACTACTTCAGCAACTTCTGTTGCAGTTTGCGTTCAGACAACTCTCCTCCCCGGCTCACCTTTCTCTGAATTCTGTTTGTGCGGATAACGGCCACAGGCAGAGCTATTATCTTAAAAGCAGCTACAATTTCCAGTATAATTGTGTTGGACCTTCACAAGCCATTCCGTCTTTGCTGACCTCTTTGGGATGACTATGAAATGGGTTTCTACGGGTGAGCTCCTACAGTACCTCTGTGCATACTCTGCAGGGAAGGGAGTTTGCACAAGAGCAAATGGAAAGGTAACGACACAGCTATGAGGCCTGCTCAACCTTCAGGCAGCTTTTCTGATTTGGAAAGGGAATGTCTAACAGCAGGACCTGCTCAACGACCCACAGAGGATACCTTGCGGAATTTTATAGCTCAGATTTTTGGTACCAACAGGACTATTTGCTAGATGCTATGCCAGCACCCTGGGATGCGGGCACAAGCAGGCACACAACTGGCAGATCTCAGTTGTCCTGTTTTGCCTCTCCCCAGCTGTGGGCTTTTTATTTTTTTCCCAAGGCTGTGGAATCCAGTTCTCTGCTCAAAGGAGCTTACTTGAAGATAACTTGCTGTAGAGATTAATCCACCATAGAAGCACAACGTGTTATTGACTCACCGAGCAAGAACACACACATTTTCTATTCTCCTTTCCCTCTTTCTGCTGTTATTTAAGCTGAGATCGAGGTGTTCCTCCCCAGCAGCATGGGTCTGCTCCACGCTCTTCTGGACAGCCTTTCACTGATTGAATTACCACTCACTCCTAAGTTACCCCAACTCCCCTTTGACAGGATGTGAGCAGGAGAGGGGTACTACACCTGCGAGGAAGTGCTGTGTACTGCAAAGCGTGGACAGGAGTTTAACTGTAGGAAACCTAGCCACCTGCACTCTGGGGACTTCACAGCTGTCTCACTGGGACGTGTCTACTGTTAGCTTGCATTGTGAGCTGCAGTCCAAGTTGGCCACTGAGAAGAGAAGCTGCTAAAGGAATTAACTGTACACGTCACCTCATAAATGACGGGTGGCTCTATTTAAGCTTCAGAGGGGAGTCCCTGTGTAAGGATTTAGCACTCTAAAAATTTCTGTGGCTCCCCCAGAAAGCCAGCTGACCTGCTGATGTAACAGATAGGCTTTGAACTCATAGGCACCACTGCATCCACTTCCAGCAAGTGTTTTCTGCTGAGAAATCCCAACTCCAGCCAGTAAGGCTGCAACACCCACTTGGTTCTTCATCCCAATGCAGACAATGCACGCTCCGTTCAGAGGCTGCACAGAATGCCAGGATGGACAAGAGGCGGGGATGGCAGCAAGCACCTATGAAAACCGGTAGCCCCAGGCTCTCGAAGGAGCTTCCCTCCCCCCCCTTCTCCCCACACAACACAGATTTGCAGAGTCAGTTTCCTATTTGTTTTCAAAGGGATAAGATTTCGAAGTCTTCATCTTCCGAGTCAAAGAACCTTTCCAATCTGTCGGCATCGGAGGAGTCTGCAAGAGAAAGAGAAAGCGCTACTTCCCTGGGATGCACTGACTGCTCAGCATCACAGTCACCAGCAGCTGGAGGGCAGCAGAACGCAAGTGTCACAGGCCCACATGCTCAGGAGGCTCCGTGACACACCTGAGTGAAGGCTCTGAGGAGGTATGAGAAATAGCACAGGTCAGTAGCACGAAAATGCACTGGAGAGGATTATCTGGCACGCAGAAGGTGCACCAGGTTTCACAGGTCCTGACACAGCCCCGGTGCAGTGCAGTTCTGTGCTCTGACTGTTTTGTACAACCTTCCTGTGCCGTAGCAGGACAGACTTCTGCATCAAGAGGCTCAAACAAAAGAACTTCTGAGGTTTAGGCTAATATCTGCAAAGATTCATGGCCCAAATAAGTGATACAGGAACATTTCTTTTTCCAGATATTAGAATATGCAACCTGTATTCTACTATAGTTGCCTTTGATCCAACAACAGGGGAAGGTAATTACACAACATGCACCCTCCCAGAAGTGATTAATATAGTCCAGTTTGCAAGGGAGGGTAGTGTACTCGCTCCCTCCTGTCCATCCTTCCAACTCTGTGGTGAAAAGGGAGCACACACCTACAGGGGAAGCAGCTTTACCACAGAGGAAATTCAAGTAAGAAGGTATGGGCAAGCTGGGGAAGTAAGGAGTAACCTTCATTAACTCAGGTTTCAAGAAAGCACGCGCTAAACTTGGCGAAACAGTCAGCCAAAAGCTAATCTGCAATGACTGACTGTTGGGAACAAGGAGAAATGCATGGACACAAGGCTGCAGACCCCCCTGAACACTTTGTGACAAGCTTTAATCCCACAGTAGTCTGTGCAAATGCTTCGTGTCACTGTTCCTGATGCAAACTGGGGGTACTGGCAGCACAGCTTCCAGAGATGCTCCTCAGAGAGCAGCCTCCTATACACTTACGTCTAACATAGCACAGAACCCAACTGACTAGGGAAAATGAGGACAAGGGACTGGACTCTCATGAGAATATCATTCATCCTTCTTGTGAGGACTAGGACAGTAAGAGAAAGAATGGCCATAACAAATGGGAGAGGCTCTAAAAGCTAGGGGAAGAAGAGAGAAGTAAAAGGACAAGTAGCTTATTAGGAATTCACTTTTATGAGTGAAAAGGCAGTAATTAGGGACAATTTAATACAGACAAGGATCAACAGGCAGTTTAAGGGAATCAAGCATTCTTACAGAAAGGGACAGTGAGATTAAAAAAAAGGCCTTGAAAGTTCGTGCTAAGAAACAGCAAGGAAGCAATGAGTGCAGGATAAAGGTGACGGGATGCAGTCCAATGCCTGGTGATGGGGTAAGTTTGTCTGCAAATACTCACTCCTCTTGGCAGAAGCTGTCAATGGCTCTTTATCTCCTGCAATGTTCATGCACATTATTAACACGATAAGCAGAGTGTGACAGCCAAAATACTGCCCAGCATTTGTTCCTTTTTTGCATCATCAGGACTAAGCATTGGTAGTAGCACATGCACAGGGAAGAAATCTCCTACACTGGAACTATGTTTGACCAGCCCTGTCTCTGACAATTTTTAATACCCAGAAGCTCAGTTTTCAGCCTTTCCAATGGACCCTTATGATTTCTCTGAGCATCTCTTTAGAAATCATAAATTCATATTGCTGTAATAGCCTATGAGCTTTTTTTTTTTCCAGTCACTATTCAGACTTATCATGAAAATCATCCTGAGACACCATGGGATCTGTGAACCACTAGCTGAAAGCCAAAGAACCAGATCAATTGACCAAAAAGCTCCATGCCAAATGGGAACATACCAGAAGTCACCGTGCAATTCCACGCAATTTCCAGAACAAAGGGACAAGCCCACCCTTAGCTCAACCTCCCTGCATGGCCTCACCTGGTGTGAGATTCAGAACATCAGGGTTGGAGAAATGCGATGGCTGGCGTTCAACCAGTTCGAACATTGGCAGCGCTCCTCTTACCAGGGACAGCTGTAGAACAAGAGCAGAGCCATGAGAACCAACAATGCTGTACTCGCGGTGCTCTGGGTCTTTAAGGGGAGATACTGATCTGTTGGGACTTCTTTGCAGCTGAAAAAAAGATTTCTCAAGTCTTTGACTCATATCAGATGCAGAATTTCAGAGCTATGCTCCTTCTGGTGTCTTAATAAACTATTTTCGTACACTTTAACATGGGATCATGCTGCAGAGAACAAGCTCTCTGTGCAGCACTTTGGAAACAACAGCACCCTATATTCTTTTCCCGGTGATATAAACACAAACCTTTTTGATTTGCTGGCACCAGTCATTAAAGTCCTCCTCTGTGTTGCAGAAAAAGCCCTGAAAAAAAAAAAAAAAGAATTTATCATCTTTATATAATTGTAGACTGATCATTTCAGTCTTAAAGCCTCATATTAATGCCAAGCAACGTGACCAGGACTGTGAGCAGTTACAACACCTAACTGCCTTGCATCAAAGTGTGGCTTACACTGTCCTATTAAACTGAATACTCCCCATAGGCTTGATGTGACCAGACTATTCACGGACTGGGAGCATCAGTGTAATGGTCTGCTCTACTGAAGAGAGAAAACTGGACAGAAACAACCCATGCAGAAACAAAGGGCAGTCATCTCAGGTTCAACAGAATACAAGCCACACTGAATCCATTTCTGAATCCGTATTATTCAGATTTGTTCCTCAGAAGGCAGGAATCAAAGCCCAAACTAAACCTGAGAGAAGGAGAATGAGGGATGGCACTTAACCACCGTGCAAGCGGGATCTCCCTGTACCAAGCTGCTTCCTGAATGAGGAGCTTCTTCAACAACGTTACTGCAACTACAGCCCATTTGCCCAGAGAACATCCAACCTGTCACCTCTGCCTTTGCGAGTTCCCTGGGGCAAGGGGACAGCTGTGCAACAGGGACCTGCTACTTCAGGCGATTGAGAGCTGGCTGGAAAACAAGCAGGAACGCACCACCGCAATGGAGGGGTCGAGCTCGGCGATGCTCATTCTGCACGGAGGGTGCTGGCAGTGGAAGCTTTCATCGGGGAGACAGCCACTGTCGTTGGGCTCCACCGCAGGCTGCGTAGTGTGGGGATCCAGGTAAATGAGTTCCTCACCTGGACAGACAGGCAAGGAGACATGAACAGGAAGAACCATGCCAGAAGTTGCTCTTCTGAGAAGCAAACGGTGAGATAAAAAGAGGGAGAAGAGCAATGACAGAGCTAGCTCCTGAAACCCCACAGAGGAACCCATCATGTGCTGGGGGCAACTTGCTTTCAGCCACTCCCCCAGTGCTTCTCATCCAGACAAAGAGCTGGCCGTGAGCAGAACCACAGGGCCCACGCCACAGCAGCACCCTGGGCTCAAGGCACACACGCTCTTTGGACACTGCTCCTGCTCATGCCTTCCAGGGTCCTGCATAAGCTCAAGACAGCCCCAGAAATCCAAAGCACAATCAGCTTGAGGTCTCAGGCAGAAGCAGTAATATCAGAGGAAAGGAAGAGAGAAGGACAACAGTTTGTAGGGTTTCAGAAAGGGAACAACTAAAGGGCAGGTAAATATACAGCCAAGTCCCTGAAGGGAGGTCAGCTCTGAACCTAGGAAGAAGTCTGTGCACACCTCTTTACAGATAAGATTTAGAGTTACACACTGGAAGTTCGCGGCTTACTATGGCCCCCATATGGCCTCCATACATCACTCGGATCCTCACAAGGAGTTTCAATCCATAGCAGCCTTCCATGCTTCCAGCAGGAAAAAGGAGCCCTGTAGCATGCACCGCAGACCAAGCAGGAGAGCTATACTGCTCCAAACATTTTTAGCTGGGGGGAGATGCTTGGGAAGTCTTTGCAGTACTGTGGGCACTCACCTACATAACCAATGAAGTAGTGAGCACTGTTTGGTTTCCCTCCGATCACTCCCAGGGACTGAGGCATCATGAAGCAGTGCTGGAAAAGCAATACAGAAAACACACAGCTGACAGACAGTGAGACAGCAAGTGGCAACAAATGCAAACATCCAAAAACGCAGTGGGAAAGAGACTGGGACACTGGAAATCAGCAACTCTAGCAGCAGGAACAGCCATTTCTGGAGAGAAGCTCCACCAAGAAGGCTGAAGGCTGCAACACAGGGCCTTCAAGGAACATGAAAGCAGCTCAAAAACACCTTTAACTGCTGACAAGAACACACAGGTGGACCAAACAGAAGGGGCAGCACTACTCCTGGACTTTGTCCGGGCAAGTCCTGGCTCTGCTGCAGTCAGTGGCAAGATCCCCTGGACTTATCAAGTTGCAACCGTGCTCTCAGGAGGGAACCATCACTCAGGAGACAGTCCAAGTTCCCTACCCAGCTGCAATGTCCAGGAACTGATTACTGAGTTATGGGAAAGTAACCTAGCCTCCATGTGGAGCTCCTGTGCAGCTCAGAGATCGCTAGCATTAGTACAGCAAGACAACATGCATCCTGTCTTATGTGTGTACTCTGCACACCCCAAATTCTGCAAACTTCCTGACACTCCACAGTGCGACTCTCAGCCAGCTTCTACCCTTAGCCTGCAGCACAAGCTCCAGCATCGGAGCCACAGGGAATTTGCAACACCACGCTCATTAAGGCTCAGTGCAGCTGTGCTGAACAAATGCTTCAGCAGGTTGGTACCATCTACACCCAAACAGGGACCCAGATTAAGTTGTGAAATAAGATACTAAAACAACCAAAAAACATCAAACCCAACATTTTCCAGACAAAAGCCCGCAAGAACCCATATCCTGACCTCTGAAGAGGGTGGTCTCTAAATACATTTTTCTTTGGAAAAAAGGACAATTGCTTCTGTGTATTTTTGCCCCAGAACCAAATTCCAGAAGTGATTTAATGCACAGCAGGGTCTTTAAGCATCAGAATGTCAAGAATTCAGCTCCGGATCCCCTACCTTTAGTGTTTCAATATAGGCTTCATTGATCTCTGTGAGCCCAAGGCGGAGAGGTATCAGCAGCACCAATGGTTTCCACAGTGAGAGCCTATCTCTAACCCCTGCTTCCTCTGGGTACCCGTTATAGAGTACGTCTGACTCCACAGCAGGGCATGCTGCAGCTCCAGCACACGAGAAGTTGGACTGGCACAACCGCCCTACAAAAAGGGAACATGAGCAGAAAGCATAAGAAACAACTTCCATTTCTAGACTTTGAATAATTCTATTCTAGCTCTGATCAACAATTGCTATTTGCCAAAAGCCTACAGCACTGGAAAAAAAAAAAAAGTTTAACAAGGCCCACTGCTGCGATCGTGTGATGTGCTCCCTACAGTGTTTCTGGACAGGCTCAGCATTTCATCTATTTTACATCAAGATTGTGCCAAAGCACGCTGGACTCCCAGCTGCCATCTGGTGGGCCATTAAAATGCAAATTCTTCCAGCAGGTGAACAGCTAAGCAACAACCTGTGTCAACAAGGGTGAATGATTTGATTAGGATATTGGGCAAGAGTCCTGAATTAGAGAGCATGTAGATGGAAAGAAAAAAAAAATCCAGTGTTCACCTCTAGAGGAGTATATGGAGGATATGAGGCCAGGTGAAGTGAATGAGGAAAACAGGATGGCTTAACACGGGAAATCCTCACCTGTAACTAGCATTGTAGTAAGATACAAAGATACAAACATAGTATCTATTTAGAGTAATGGTCATTTTCCTAAAGTTCACTAAAGCCTTTACAAATTCTATCAGGGATCATTCAGAAGCTAGTTTAGAGTCTCAAAACAGGTGATCATTAAGCTCTGCAATTTTAACATGAGCTTTGCCTGTAAGATATAGGGCACTGTAACTCCTCAGGGCATACCCATGACATAGACATTATGCATCCTCATTCTACAGGCTTGATGAACACACAGGCAGTCTGGAATGCAACCAGTTTATGTAAATTCTGGTACAGAAACATCTCCAAGCCTACCTGTCTCACAGGGTAATTTCATTACTTGCTGGGTGTGCACATGTGTGTATGAAGAGAAAAACCCCAAGCCAAAGAAACCCACAGCATTTCAATCACGAATCCAAGACAATTAGACAAAATGCCAGAGGCTCATTTAATTTATTCTTGGCCTAACCTGAATGCCAGGACAGTCTGGCAGGTAAGACGCAAGGTAAACAAGCACCTTTCATCACAGCAATTACAACAGGACGCCTGCTCCCTACTACGAGCTTCACACACAGCTGGACAAGGAGAATGTTACACCCAAGGTTAGAAGAAGTAGGACTTTGTGCTAAAGCCTCAGTAGGAGGGAGAACATGCACTGAAGTCTGCAGTTGCTCCCTATACTCTCCCTTTAGAAGGGAGAATGTGTATGTATGCATATTATCTCATACACAGAGATGTTATAGTTATCAGAGAAAAGTGAAATCGCTGCAAGTCATGACTGTTTATCTTGTTGAAATGAGATTTTTTTATTGCAGTTGCCTGCCTGTTCTGATGATCTGAATACCTGCAGCTGTCACTGCAGGTTTTCTCATCAGGCAAAGCAAGTGGCAGTCCTGGACTGTGATACAGACATTCAACCCCAGCTTAAGTGGTGGAGAGCTCAGCAGAAACTAAATTCATCCTGCTTCTTTGGCACTGTGGTCCCACAGCACTGTGGAACCTACCTAAAGCTTCCCAGCTGGATTCAAACCATTCACTGCGAGCATATTCCAACAGATTTGACACAACACCTTTCCTGCTACTGCTGCTGTCAGTTACTGCCTTAACTCTTTGTTTCTAACCATCCTTCTGATGCACAGGATCCTCCAGCGCCCACCTAAGAGCACCTACAGACTGTCTCAGAAGGCTCCGATGGATGTGTTTTCACTGCTGCAGCAAAAGGTTATTTCCTATTCACCTTAGGCTGAACGGTATTAGCGACCGAGTTTAACAGATGGATGAAACAGCATTAACTTTGGGATGTCTCACTACTGACAGGTGCCTGGAGCAGGCTATATAACAGATATATAACAAATCAGACCCACTCATACAGTGGCTTTCAGGTCCTGAATGGTAGGCACATCACGATTCATAGTTGAGGAAAACAGACAAACACCACCCTACACGTTACAAGCTGTATGGACGTGTTACTTGAAGTAGTGTCAGCATTTAACACAAGCCACGCAGACAAGAGCTGCAACGTACCCAAGCCCTGCAGCCAGCATGCCTCAGTTCTAGAGGGAATATTTTCAGGCTAAAGGGGAAAGACGAATCCAATTCCTGTCTTCATGCTGGCCTTTTTTAAGCCAAGAGCATGAGCATACACCTTCACAGGACTACTCGTACTTAAGGTTAGACAGGCTTAAGGTTAGATCTCAAATCAGATCCTGCATTTCTTGGCCTCTTAATTGAGACTACCTGATAAGAGATGCGACTTTGTAAAATGTGACTGCCCTGCACTGTAGGGACAAATTGTCCTCATCTGTTAATTGATTTGGGCTCCAATGCAGCCAAAGCCAATCTGACAGCCACAATCTCACCTGTAACTTTGCACCAGCTCCAGCACTCAATGGACTGTTCTACGTGCTGTTTCAGAACACTACCCTGGCAGAAAACATCAAATGGTTTTGTGCTGTGTAAGCACACCGCCTCACGAGTCTAGAGCAAGACAGGGGAAGGATAGTTCAGCCAGGACCATGCAGGACTGCAGCAGCCAGGCATTCCACCATTCGCTTTGGTTACTGGGGCACTGCAGCCTGAGCAAGCATGCTAGGGATGAACAGAATGCACAGCTGCTCAGCCTCCAGAGCCATCCAACTGCAAGGATGTAGCAGAAAAAGAAAAAGAAAAAAAAAAACACAAAACAAAACAAAAAAAAAAAATCAGGGAGCACTCCTTAAAAAATATCTCCCGACATAGAGTCCCTTCTTCATTTTTTCCCCCAATTTTGTTCATTTTCCTGTTCAGAGATCTGTTCTGGTTTTCATACTCTGCCTAATAGCAGACACATTCCTACAGCATTAGATGGGAGAAGCAGCAACCATTTACTACTTGCTAAACCATGAACAGGTTTGACACTACACATTCTACATGTAGTAGTATCACATTCTACCTGCATGTGATACTTACTGATTTCTTCCATTACTACAGTGTTGTCCATGGCTATATGTACTGCCAGGGAACTCCACGTATCAAAAGTGGCAAGTTTTCTATAGGAAAGGGGAAAAAAAAAAAAAAAAACATAAGCAAGGATTAGTTACAGCTACAAGATGGCATTGTATCGAACAGGAGAAATTGGATTAGAAGAGATCAGTTTTCATCAATTATGTTGTACTTTTTTTTTTTTTTAAACACTTATCACAGTTGGAAAAATAATTGCCACAAGTTATTATGACCAGAAGAATAAACAGATTGCAAATGGGACCACACCTGGGAATTTGTGCTAAATACAAGACCCCAATACAATCTCTACCTCAAATTCTGTAACTGCTGGTTACCAGAAAATGAGATTGCATATAAGGAAGAAATTAACTAACTAACTAAAATCAGTCTGACTTTCCCTAAATATCTCCCCGCCACCTACAGCAGATACTGGACTAAATGGGCGTATGGTCTGACCTGGGAAAAGTTCCTTCTAAGGCAATCCCAGCCTATTCCATGGAACTCCCAGCTCAACTAATCAAGGAATTGAGGAAAGAATGGTGACAGGAAGGAGAATGTTTCTGAAAATACAGCATGTCCCAGTTATTACAGACAGTCCCGATCCTCTGCTCGTCACCATGGAACCCAGGCAGCAAATACTTATGTTTTCTTCTGCTAATGCATCAGTGACTTGATGGCTCATCGGCAGCTTTTTGACAATGACAACACCGTTGTCAGGTCAGCAGAGGCAACTCATGCTAACAGAGATCCAAAGGACAGCAATGATCATCTACTCTGACACCTGCTTCTGCTCTGCTGCAAGAGTACTGCACTTGGTTCTAGCAGTAAGCACGTTACTTGTGGAACACGGAAAGGGATTTTCGGAGGTTGTCCTCAATTTGAAATCAGTTTCTCTCTTACATCCTGCCACATTCTGAATAACAGAAGGGCTCCTCTCAAGTTCCTACCAATCAGGTCAGTAAGGTCAAGCAAGTTGCCTGCTAACAGAATTAAAACATACAGTTGCACTTCATTCAATGGGTAGAAACCTGTAAGGTAGGAGGAACTACAAACACACTGCTTGGTTGGAAAGAAATAAAGGAAAAACACAGCACTTACTTGAGCACTTGTGCAACTGTGTTTGGTCCATACCACTGACCTATGGATTTCCCCTCTCCAACTCCCATCTGGGCTGCATCACAAGAAGAAAAAATAAAAATAAAAAATTAGCATATAATTTCACCTACACTATGCCCCTTCCTAATCAGGATTTGTATTTAACAGGGAAGAAATTTCACTTGGAAACATTTTTGAGTCAGCAGAAACCCCATGAAAGGGTAGAATCGTAGTGTCGATGGGAGAGAGAAGTATATCCTCAAGGATTGTAAAGCAAATCCTTTCCCAAAAAGGTGATACAGAAGCCCAAAAGGCAACGTTACCTCAGAAGAAATTTTATTTACTGTTTGATTATCAGGAACACCCCTGTAACCTGAAGTTCTGTTCGCTGAAACTATAGGCGCCTTAACACCCTATAGGAAAAACTGGAACAGGCTGTCTTTTTCTTTTTTTTTGGCAAGGAAATTTATATTAAAGTGAGATCCTTCCTTGCTCCACCTGCTCCTGAGAATTTCTTCATCCAGCAACCTTCTCATGTTACAAGGTCTTGGTGAGAACAGCAACCACACGCTTTCCTCTCACCTTAGCTAAGTAGGATACAGAAAGTGATGCTGAATATAACCTAAAGCATCAGACAAACCTGAAGGTCGTAATGGAGTCAAGAAGAAAAATCCATCATAATGCATAATAAAGAGTGGCAGCTTCAGATCACGTGAGAAAACAAGCAGCGTGTCAGAAAATAACCTGCTAGGTTTTTCGCCTAAGCTACTAAAATAAACATGGAGTGATGTTCTACACTTACAGGAAATCCAGACAGAACATTCCCCCCCATGCTTTTTGGCACCCAGCACTCTTACCTATCTGGTGAATGGAGTAGTAGCTGTCTTTTTTGTCAATGAAGGCATTAAGAACATTGAAGTAATTATCCATCTGCCTTTTCCCTTTTATCCACCTCCAGTCTAAGACAGACAAGGGGATACGTGAAACAAAGCGTTATGTTTATTAGCAACCAGACACTGCAAGCTACAAGCCCTCTTCCCTTTGCCTCAACTACTGAACAGATTTTCATTTCACTATCTTATTACTAAGCATCTGAGGCATTCCCGACACCAAAGCATGAATTTTAACAGAAAAGTAAGCATTTTCACTACTGGGATAAAAGAGTATCACTTATGAAAAAAGAAAAATGAGAAAACATGAATTCCAAACCTATACCACAGATGGGAAACAGGTTTACAATTTCTCAAGGACAGGCATTCTGAGGAAAACCAGGTGACCTCGTTACAAAAATCATCTCCCACAAATTCAAAGGCCATCAACAACTGCAAAAAGAACTCCGATACAGTTGTTTACAGACCAAGTATGGATCCAGTGCAAGAAGAGAAGCATTCAGGGACAGGAGACTACACTCAGAAAGACAGGGCTTCTCAACAAGTTAAAAATTGAACTATAAACAAGTCAGTCACTAGGTTGTTTTCAGTAGGACTTTTTGAACTTCAGGTATATAAAAAAAACCTTCAAGAAAAGCCAGTCCTTGCCTGGTGTCAGTGGACTTAGCTAGCACGTTACAGGGCTCTCCGCTGTTTTAAGGCTTGGACAACCACATTTATCTATGTGGAGTTGCAGACAGCTGCTGGAGGAAACCTGCTGGAGAGTTTCCAGTAGATTTTTCACTCAACAGCCCTGAGCTTGAGAAAATTCAAGGAAAAGTTATAGAGCCCTCAGCAATTCCCAGCTGCTGTCCTTACAAGCATTGCACTCGCGGGAGCACGTGGCCCTGGAAGTCAGTACGGGCGGTGCTCTGGTTTACCTCTTCCCAAATGCCTGCAGACCAGGGCCTGAGCAAAGATCATCTGGCCACACCGCAACATACAGCCCCAGCCAGTATCCGATGTGGGACCAGTTCCTCCTGTAAACAAGGACAGAAAGCAAATATGTAATGAATGGAACAACACTGCCAAGCGGGAGATAAACAGGAAAGTGCTGTAAGCCTGCACGGGTTGCAGGTTTATCCAAGAAAGCAGGTAGGGAATAAGGCTAACTCACACACCCAAGGCTGAGAAATAAAAACATAGTTATCAGTGACTAGCCTAATGGCATCCCTTAAAAACAAACTAAAATCTTTAACATTAAATGTCAGGGGGGAAAAAAAAAAATCAAAAGGAAATCCAAGCAACTCAGCTAGAAAGGGAGCTGAATTTCTCATGAGCATAGCAGCTCTTGAGCCTACTTGCAGATTCCCAACCTAATTCGGAGAAATTTCCAAGCAGAGGTGCTTGTTACAGACCACTTGCTGCAATGCTGATTTTGAGAGGGCAACTCATCATGCAAAATGAATCAGTCACAAGGAATTCCCACATCACAAGCAGCCGACGACTGGATCAGATTCCAAAGTGAGTTAACATGGACCTAACTCCAAAAAAAAACAAAAAAAACAAAAAAAACCAACCCTACAACCAACCAACCAAAAAAACTCCAGCAACAGAAAAAAAACACATCATACATAATACTGGAGAATAAACTGGATAGTAGCTCTCACTGGAGAAACTGAGTCTAAGACCTTAAGGCTGGAAGCACTCCCCTGACAGAACTTCAAAAGGAAACTGCTGCTTCTCCTACTATTACAAGCTTCATAGATAAAACATTTAGCATGACCACAGCTAGTGAGCTGCCTTACAAGTACGCGGTCAGCTGCGCCTTCGCACAGCTGGTAGAGGTAGCTTCTTTGTATTGCTGCGTTCTTCTTCTAAAATAAAGATATTCTGCGTATCTTAAGGAACAGTGACCAAGAAGTCGCTGCTTGTGATGTGGGAATTCCTTGTGACTGATTCGTTTTGCAAGGCTTCAAGTTCACTGGGAAATGTCCGTGATATTACTACAGTTCCTGTGTGTAAAATCCACTTCAAGCACAAAAAGCAAACAAAAACCCAACATAGTCTAGAGCAGATATATGAAGGCGATCATTTCTTTATTATGTCTCTAGCTTCTCTCTTTAATCCACTTCAAGTCCAAGATCATCATTAAATAATATTTCAGTTTAGACTTCTGTAGGACCTAATTAGCACAAAGTACAAAAATTACTCATGTTGAAAGGTTTCTAAATAGGCTTCCCACACTCGTTCTCGTATCATTTTTAAAATTATCATTATCCTTCCTACCTAGGGGGAAGAGGAATTCTCATATCAGATAAGTAAAAAGTCTATCCTATCAATTAAATGAAGTGCATTTCAGACTCCCATAATCAGAAGTAAATTGATGTTTATGCTTGTGGGGACTGTTAGGAGCTTTCATGAGGAAGAGATAACCAGATTAGTTATCAGAAAGACTTAATTTAATTCAGAATGGTTTTCTACAAAATTGATGTCAGTATAAAATTCTTCCTTTAATCCTGGATTACTCTTAAAAGTTACCCCAAAGAACAGTTCTGCAGCGGAGGAACAGATGACTATTTTGGTAATGCCTGTAGTGGTCAATGTTTTTCCTGCACTGTCAAAAACCACAAACGTATTCAGGTTATTGATCATCTTTTGAATCCACTTACTGCCACCTATGTCTTACCACATCACATAGGAGTATTTTCTGAATTTTGAAATAGGCTTACAGAATGAACATGCTGCCTGTTGCAACTGAGACAGCGAAGACTTTGAGATACCTGCACACTCAGAATATATCCGATCTCATTCTACGTAATAAAATAAAATTCAGAAAGATCAATACTTTCAGTCTTGAAGGCAACTCATCCAATGCTCTTTGATTCAAGGGTCACATTCAGGATATGAGACAGTTTGTAGACAGAAACAAATTCAAGCTGTCAACAGTCAGAAAGAAAATTATTTTCTCCTTACCTTTCCACTGAAAAAAACTTCAGGACGATACAAAAACCCAGCCCTAGCACATACACTAACATATTACAGAACAGCAAGCTTTCAAAATTTACATCACAGTTCAGAACCCTAAGGGACAGAACCTTTTCTGCTCCCAACAGAAAAAGAGAGTTGCTAAAGTTTTGGGCAGGATCATGAAGAAATACTGTGTCTCTTGCTTTCCCCTTAAAAAGGAAGGAAACAAACAAATAAAAAAAACTGTATGTGCATCTGAAAGAGAGATGCAAAGATAAACCAACGTTTGGCTCTTCTCATTGCTTATCCGTGATGTCCATGACACCTTCCCCATCAACATCTGATCATCTCACAATCCTTAACATATTTATTCCTTGATAATCCCAGAAAGAAACAGAAGCCTTCTTAATTCTGTAGCAGGCTGGAAATAGCAGCAGAACTGCAATGCGCCCAGGACTACCGACGCATGTCCCAAGCCTCAAACTAGCGCCCTCCACAAGGCCAACTTTCTGCCCTTCACAGGTAAGATAGCCAGATCCTTAATTCCCAAGAAGTGAGGAATGTCGGTGAGAAGCTGTGGAACGTAACCGTTATTTTCTGATGGAGCTTTTGTGGAAGTGAAGTAAAACCTGGTTTAAAAATCTCTTCTTGGAATCAGCTTTCCTGAGATCACCCGCACGTCCTGTACCTCTACAGGCTAATCCACGTTCATTTCCAATAGGAGAGCACTCTCTAACCCAAATGAAGTCACTAGAAATCTCCCAGTGGGTCAGGCTGTTATTACAGGTGGGCCAGCATCACTTCCAGCACATAATCAGACTTACCGATGGCAGGAAAATTCTTTCTGTAGGTGAACCAAAGCCGAGAGGTCACATCCAACAGGATCTCTTCTTTCTCTGAAAGATTTTCCAAGATTAAAGGGCAGACACACAAAGATAGCACCAAACATGCCTAAACCCATCTCCCGCCTGCTTTCTCAATGACAGCATTCTGCTCGTCACCCCTTCTGTTGGCCCAGACAGGCAAAATAGGAAAGTGCTGCTGGGCAGAAGAAACTTTTTCCCCTAAAAAAGCTACAAGCAACCAAAAGTTACACCATGGTCACAGGTAAATTACAAAGCAGTAAACCATTTTCTTGTCTTTTTCCTGAGCTATCCACTTGCCTCAACCATCCTGGCTTCATGAAAGGTCCCAATAACTACTAAATGGTAACTTTCTGCCCAAAAATATTCTACAGTCTGCAGAGATGGCCAAACAGGAAGAAGCATGGTAGTTACAGTCCGCGTGCTCTGACAGCAAACAGACTCTGTTGTGTGCTTACAAGGTCTGCAGTCACCTTGCTGCTCATAAAACAACATGCAACACCAACAGAGTCCTCCAGAGCATCATAGGACATTGCATTGTGCATGCAAAATACCTGTAAAAACGCTGTATTTCCGCCCTAGGATCCAAACAGGCTCTTTGGTCTCAGGGAAGTCTTCATATTCAAACCTGAGAGTGTCATACGTAAGAGTAGCTGGAATAGAAAGAAAAAATTATGTATCATTCATTGTTTTTAACTCACTGTTTAAAAAAAATCATACAAAAACAGCGCAGCAGAATCAGAGCTGCTGTGACCTTGCAACTTATGCACCCAGAGCGCCTGGCTCTAGCTGGCAAGAAATGTTTCAGCTGCATCGGTCCATGCCTAAATATCTGCCCCTTCTTATACCACCACTTGGCATCGATCGCTCCGCTACAGAACAAGTTGAAGCCTTTGTGCAAAAGGCACAAGAAATGGGGAGGAGGGGAGGGGAAAAAAAGAGCTGGATGTGCTGTGCTCCACCAGGTCTGTATTTGGAAACAAGGGATTTTAAAGGGGTTGACGTTGGGGCATGGGGGGGCAGCTGGTTTTAATGCATCCTGAAGGTTAATGATTGCATCTAGTTTTGTAGGTGTCAATTCTTAAACAAGCTGCATGTTAAATGTAAAGCAGAGCTAAGTCATTCCTCGCGTGGCTTTCCAAAACCATCCTCTGGAGCAGCAGTAAGTAACGAGCTGGCTGATTTGCATTTAGTAAATGAGAGCTCCAGAAAGTCACCACGAGGCTCTGCTCCTCCTCTCTCCAGGCATCCAGGATACTCTACGCTATGCTCGGGCAAACGAGCTGTGCGAGACGCTCCGGCTCCCGCAGGTACCTCATCAGTCTTCCGCCTCCGGGCGCTCAGGTCTGTAAGTCCGATTCCAAACATCGGAGGAAATAAATAAGCAGCAGCAAGACACCACCACGAGATCCCCTTTGGGATGAGACATTACAGTTTATTCTGTCAGCTCAAAAGTAGGCTAGTGGTTGGTATTATTTAAAAAAAAAAAGTGTCACTAATCCACTTAGAAATGGAAGTTCTCAGATAGGTTTTAAAGCTCAAAGGAATATTTTGTGGTTTATTTTGGCAATTCATGAACTTGCTGTGAATCCAGCTCTGTCAAAAGAGCCTCAAATAGCTTAAATAAAATAAGTGATAAAAGGATGCTACACAGAAATGAGCAAGCTACCCATCATCTCTCCTTCTCCTCCCTAGCGACACCTCCTCACATCCTCAAATGTCACATCCTCTGCAACTCCACCAGGTCCTTCGTGAGCGCATGCATCGCTGCTGGCAGCTTCTCAGCAAGGATCTGCTGGAGTCTCCCCTTCCAAAGCTACCAGAGGAAGCGGCCACCGAAGGCCCGAGGGGCTTCCAGGCTGCCTGCTGGACCAGCGCGCACTCAGGGCGCTCACGGCACGCAAACCGCGGGTGCTGCGACACTGGGAGGAGAATCCCAAACTCGCGGCCCTTCAGATGAAGGCTTCACATCAGGGCTCTGCGCACACGGCCCCCGGGGCCAGCTGTACGCCCGAAACACGCAGGCAGACATCAGTGCCCATGGGGTTTTGTTTGTTTGTTTTTCATTAAAGAAAATATCGGCACCGTCTGAAAGGGCACAACCGCTAAATACGGCAGTTAAGATTTTACCTTGGGAGGAAAAGGAGGAACAGGAGTTAAGACTTTACCTTGGGAGGAAAATTTCAAGTGATTGCTCCTGGTTAGCATTAAGGACTTTATAACGGGAGCAATAAACTCCCACCAGGCTGAAGCCAGCGTCTTACGTGCTCCCCTTACAAATACCTATCTTCACCAGCTCTGCTTCTTTTTCAAGTCACTTCCATTGTGCTGTTGCCCAGATGAGCTAAATATTTTGGCAAGTAGGACCAAAGCAGGTCAGGTAGGGGCCCAACTAGGATCACAGCTTGCACACAAGAGGCCTTTCTCTTCCCTTTACAGTTAGGAGCAAAGGGTCTGAACACAAACAACACCGGAAATTCACCAAGCAGAAATCCTATTTGAAGATGCTCACTTCAAGTCAGGTGAGATCAGCAAATTCCTCAGGCAGTGCTCCAAAACTTCACCTTCAAGAAGCCCTCGATCTATTTTGAAGGCTGACCTCTGAGCACCCAGGACAGCAGAGCAGAAAATCCCCACGCACGTCAAACCCAACAGCTCAGCCTCCTTCCGTGCGTAGCAAATTTATCATCGGAAAGGCGAAAGTCTCAGCCCTGCAAAGCACGCCCTAGAAAAGCAGCTTCTCTTCCCGGGAGCGTGGGGCACGCTGTGAATGACGCGACGCGTGGATCTTCGCCCCACGGGCGCACCTCGCGCGGGACCTGCCCAAGCATCAGCGGGCGGCTGCTCGCCCCGCGCCCTCCCCAAAAAGCCCCGATGGAAAACGGCCAAGCCCTACACGTGCCAAACTTCATCTGCTTTACCAAAACGAGAACTACTTGGTTGGTTTTTTTTTTGTCAACTTTAGGAAACAAGCCCAAACTTTGATGACTCGAGTGAAACACGGCCACTGGCTTTCTTTGTGCTTTGCACAGCGAACAGCTGATCCTCGCTCCAGCACACATCCCCCTAATTGCAGTTAGCCTGCACACCTTAGACACCGTGCCTGTTTTCCCCACTTTAAGCAAAAAAAAAAGAACACAGAGGGAACGCTTTGATGCCACATCCCCGGCTACCCGAGCGGCAGCCGGGGGCCGAGGGCCAGCCCGGGAGCCCGAAGCCCGCCGCCGGCTGCGCCGGGACCGAGGGGGCTCCAGCGCTCGCCGCTTCTCGGCCCAGAAGCCGCCCCCCCCC
>VXAA01001403.1:462963-483332 GCA_013399115.1 Anseranas semipalmata
GGAGCGGCGGGATGACCAGGGGAAGGCGAACTTGTGGGTTCTGCCCTCCCCGTGAAATCGTGCTGTCAGGA
Organism: Anseranas semipalmata; assembly: GCA_013399115.1. Taxonomy (NCBI): domain Eukaryota; kingdom Metazoa; phylum Chordata; class Aves; order Anseriformes; family Anseranatidae; genus Anseranas; species Anseranas semipalmata. The sequence goes on from VXAA01001403.1 coordinate 463,035, forward strand.
GAGGAAGCGAAGATGGAGCGCTTCGGCCCCGCAAACAAGCCTCACCTACTAAAATACGACTTTCGCGAGAATCGCCAAAACTTGCGAGTATAACCCTTTTAGGTTCCAAATAACACCACTTATTTTTTCTTTTTTTTTTTTTCTCTCTGTTTTTAGATTCCCTCTCAAGGATTCAAAACGCCTGATTCAGTGGCTAAAAGCTGTTCAGAGGGACAACTGGACTCCCACCAAGTATTCCTTTCTCTGCAGCGAGCATTTCACCAAAGACAGCTTCTCTAAGCGGCTGGAAGACCAGCACCGGTTGCTGAAGCCTACTGCCGTCCCTACCATCTTCCAGCTTGCAGAGAAAAAACACGACGACCTGGAGTATGTTGGAAGCAGAAGAAAAATAGCGAGCCAGGTACCGCTGCAGGATGGAGAGGACCCAAGGAAAGGAGGCTGTGAGGTAGTTCAGAGGACCTCATCTTCTGACCGGGACTTTATGGTAATGCAAGGGACAAACGAGATGGAGGAGGTGACTTTGCAAGCGGAAATTGGGTCGATGTCCGAGGAGGAAGAGCATCTCCACAGCCAGCTGGAAGGCCCTCGGAGAAGGACGTTAGGCGATAATTTAGTTGCAAAGCCTGGACCTCAGAAAAAGCCTGAAAGATCTTCTGGGGAGGACTGTCCTAAAACCGCCTGGACGGGGAGTTGGATAGCAGACAGGAGTGGCATATCGGTGGATGACTTCACGCCTCCTGCCTCTGGTGCTTGCAAGTTCATCGGCTCCCTTCATTCTTACAGCTTTTCCTCTAAGCATACCAGAGAGAGGCCGTCTTTCCCAAAAGAGCAGCTAGAAAGGAAAAGGCCAAAGAGAGATGTGGAACCAAGCTGCAGTAGCAATCTGATGGGACACGATAAGACCGTAGCAGAAGACTCCCCAACTTCATCCCTCACTGCAACCCCTCAGAAACCTTCCCAGAGTTTGTCGGCATCCCCAGCAGACCTGACCCCTCAGCCTGCCGCTGAGGCTGTGGTGGGACAGAAGGGTGACACGGATGCCAACCCCATGTCGATCAACGAGGTCATCATGTCGGCCTCGGGAGCCTGCAAGCTCATCGACTCCCTCCACTCTTACTGTTTCTCCTCCAGGCAAAGCAAAAGTCAGGTGTGCTGCTTGCGTGAACAGGTCGAGAAGAAGAACGGAGAGTTGAAACTTCTGAGGCAGAGGATCAGCCGCTCGGACAGTCAAGTCAGGAAGCTGAAGGAGAAGCTGGATGAGCTGAAGAGGATCAGTTTCCCTTACTTGAACAGCCTGCTATCCCAGGACTGTGGTCAGTATTTCCGGTGTCTTTGCATTCAGGCAGAATTCATCATTTTCTTAACAATGAGAGGCTGTTTGAGTTAGAGGTAATAACGATGCCATAAGTTAAAGATAAGAGAAAGGGATGCTTTTGGAAAGAGAAGTAGTAGTTTGTGCTAGACCAAGAGATGCAGGTGAAAGAGTTGGACAGGTTTTTGGGGCACATGAGCTATTTCTTATATCCCACGAGCCTATTGTTTTGTTTTGTTTTGTTTTTCCCCAACAGCGTTGGCTGTTTAGTAGAAGTTACCACTGCGCTCTCCAAACTTTGCCTCCTTGAAGTTACAGATTGCATGCGTTGTTTTCGTATGGTTTTCCAAGGTAAAGGGGCACGAAGTTAGATCATGGTTTGGAGGACAACTCCTGTGACAATTTTTTTTGCCTTTTTCTTCCTGGATTATTTTAGCTTGTTCATTTGTGACATGATAGCACCTGTTACAATTTATCTTCCTTTGGAGTGTGTCTGTGAAATTTTCCAATGTGTTAATGAGCTGTCAAGGATAGAAGGTATTTGGGAAAGCTGTCATGGTCTTCTCTAGTGATGTAAGAAGAACTTTTGATCCTGGATTTCATGTGCTGCACACGGTACTTGGGATGTATGAAATCTAAGTGAGGTACTAGGTCTCAAATATGACAGTGTCATCATACATGTTGAGGACATTCTTCTTGACTGAAATACTGTGTTCAGTTTGATCATTTCCGCCCTCAGAAGGCAGGAAACAGATAATAGAGTGCAAAGAGATAGGGAATGAGTTCTCTATCAGTAAAATAAATAAATAAAATAAAATAAAAAGAGACACCTGAAACACAGGGGAGCTCAGCGAGGGATGAGATGGCATAAAAATGCTGTTACCAAGAAGTCGGATCATGCCTTACCCGTTTCTCTTGCAAGAAGAGTGATTTAATACAAATGTTTTGCACGATGACAAAACTTTTGCACGGTGACTCTAGTTGCTAGATACAATTTGGGGAAAAGCCTAGAAGGATTAATGGTATTTGGTGTTTGTATGGCTACTGAGAAGACATAGGGTTACTTTGTGAAGGATGCCCGTCTCGGGGCTTTCTTGAAGAAGAAGCCACCCGTGGATGGCTAGGTATGTTGAAAACTCTCGTCATGGTAATTCTTCCCTCCGCGTCCGTTGTGAGGTTTCTTCTCATTTTCTAAAGCCGCGTGGTATTAGGCATGGCTAGAAACGCGATACCAGCGTAGGCAGAGGCGCTCTCCAGACTCTTACAGCATGGCCTATATCCTCGCTCGAGTGCAAGAGAATAAACCCCAGCAAAATTCTCACGGGCTGATACCCAGCGTTACTTTCTCCACGTGTTTTTAATTTTCCTGTGGAAAGCTCACGCTCGATTGGGGAAGAGGGAGGAAAAGATTTCCGCCCCCCCCCAATGGGAAATCAACATAGTCTTCTTATTTGTGTCTTCTTGTCTCTTATTTTTATACTGTTTTGGTGTCAGACTAAAGGAAATAACTAAATGCAATTTTAGGGTTCCATAATTATCATTCATAAGTATACATATATAGAGAGAGAGATAAAAAAGCTGTCTAGCCATGTTGAAATACCTGCAATGAGATGCTGGTTGCAAAAAGAATGTCCTGAATGTCGTTTTTCCTTTTTTCTAGCGAGCACTATGATTTTGTTTTCTGTCTTGAGGTAGATGTTCTAATATGTACAGCTATGTGAATGTGAGAATGACATAGTAAGAATTTTGTAAGAACGTCAGAATTGCATCTTCAATTTTCTAAGGCAAAATGTCAATTTCTTTTAATTAAGTGATCGACTTGTTACCCGTTCTGCTGTCTCTTATCAACAAAACTGGAGACTAATGTGAAAAAAACAATCATTTTGGTGATTATAGCTCAGTGCAATGAGAAGTTCTTATGGAACCATTCTCCTGGTGACTTTTCCAAGGGTTTGTTGGTGGCTGGCCTGCTTTTGTTTTAATTTAATCTTGGTGCTCTTCTGCTTTGCATTGTTTTTCTTGTGCTCATAGTAATAGTTTATGGCAGTCAAAATACCTGATTAAGCGCAGCTGACTGCTGCTGGGCAGAGCCTGTTTTATGCGTAGACACTGAATTGCACTGTGATGCAAAACTGAATTGAAGAGGGCTTTTTTGGTATTCATAAAAGCAGAGGTAACAAGCATTAGGTTAATAATAATTATAGCCTTTATTAGTAGCTACATTTCAATTGTCCTAAATCATATGATGCGCAGATGAGGTGACGTTAATAGCTGTAAACCTGAGCCTGCAATTTTTTTTTTTTCTGAAGCCAGTGCCTTGGGGATGGGGAGCGTAAGGAAAGTACGCGACTGGGCTGACTTTGCAGGTTGCTGCCTGTTTACGTCCCGGCTCCAGCGCGCCGCCGGCTGACCTGCCTGCTGCCGCCCGACGTCCGGCCGCGTGCACGAAGCCCTGAGCAGAGCCGCCTGTCAGGCAGCTCCTCGTGCCGATAGCTCCCAGCCGAAACGCTCCCCCAGTGACACGAGGAGATTTCTGCTGGCTGCACCCAAATGACAGCCAGTTGGAGAGAGCAGATTTCTGCAAAGCGCTGCACACGCAGTCCCTGCCAGCCACGCTTGAGGACTGGTGACTCAGTCCGGGTGAGTTTGCCTCGCAGCACGCTCAAGCCGTCACGGTGCATAAATGTGGCGTTTCCCAGCCTTTTGTAGCAGGGGATCAACTAACTGGTTTTGGGAAAACCCTTGGGCTGTTTTCCACACAGCTGCCACAGTGACGCTTTCCATGCTAAACTTTGAATTTGCTTGCTTGTTTGGTAGGAAAATGTTTCCTTCTGTTTTGTGGGACACCTCTGGTGCCTGTGGATCAACGGCTGGGAAATACTTTTGATGAAGTGTGGCTAGGCACGGTGTACCAGGCAGAGCAAGATTAGACACATCTTCCAAAGAAGAAGAGGAGGCATTGGGATAAATTAGGGAGAGACAGGGTGAGCAAGGAAATATGGCCCCAATGTCCTGGGGAAGGCAAGCTGGGAAGAACATGGGCTGCAAGGGAAGGGGGTGGTAAAACTGAACAGCGTGCTCCTGTTAAGCACACCTACCATCTAACCAGGTAGTTCTGCTGGAAGCCTTCTCAGCTCTGTCAGCTGCATCATATTCCTGGAGCCAAAAATGAGATGCTGCTTTCACAAGATCTGTCGCCTTAATGCTCTGGTGTTTGATCCTTTTGTAAAACTACATCTCCCAGCAGGCACTAGGGTAACTTTCTTACCTAATCATGAGATCACTTCCCTTATAGCCATCTTATCAACCAAGTGCAAAACATTTTCTGGTAAGCAAAGGTGGTTTAGAGAGCTAGACCAAGCGATAGGAAAATAACTGCACGCTATGGCCAGCAGTGGAGCAAATGCAGGTAGGATTCAATGTGGTTAAAGTATATGTATTTATCAGAGAGGTAGAGCTGTTAAAATTCAGTGTTTTGAGCTTAGGTGGAGCCTATTACAAACTCCGTGTCTGCTTTCATGAAGGTCATATTAAAGGCAGGAGAGTTTGCAAAATGGGTCCACATGGAAAATGATCTGAATTTTGGTAAGAATCTGTAGGAAATATTTCCTTTCAGTTTAGATTTGTTTCTTAGTATTTGTACAAAACCTCATAGAAATGCAGTTGTCTGTAATGCTTTCTACGTGCGAATGAAGCGTAGTTGGTGAGCTCTGGGGGCAGACAGAAGGACCTGAACATTAAACGTGGTTTTGTGCGGAACGGGAGTCCCGATGCCTCTTTAGTGGTAGTGTTTTCCACCAAGGTGGCAACAGACGAGGTGGCTTGTCTTGCAGAAACAAGTAGCAAACTTATGTTCCTCAGCATCAGTGGGAAGAGATGTGGGGGTGTGCAAGAGCAAGAAAAATGTTTTTTCTGGAATGCCAAGTGCTGATTGCTACTCTTCTGCCTTATCTACCTGGAGAAACGGATGGGAACGGCTGGGACAGAGGGCTGGTCAATAAAGTGAGTGTTACAAAGAACAAGGGATAAAGTAAGCAAAGAGTGAGATAAGGAGGAGGAATATGTGCACATAGGTTAAGAGTGGGGCTGGATCTGTGGCAGAAGGCATCATGAGAGAGGCTGGAAGAGGCTTTCCAGCACGTGCTGCCCTGCAGCTGATGGGCTCCCGTCACCAGTGGGGTTCCACGGGCCTCCATTGCAGGGCTAGTTCTCTTTAATGTTTTCATAAATGACGTGGATGCAGGACTTGAAGGTGTACTAAGTAAGGTTGCAGACAACGCTAAATTGGGATGAGTGGTCGACTCTGTCGAGGGTAGAGAGGCCTTGCAGAGAGATCTGGACAAATTAGAGGGCTGAGCAGTCACCAACAATATGAAGTTCAACAAGAGCAAGTGCTGGATTCTGCCTGGTGCGGCATCACCTCGAGCACTGTGTGCAGGTTTGGGCACCACAGTATGAACAGGACATAAAACTATCAGAGAGTGTCCAAAGGAGGGCTACAGGAATGGTGAGGGGTCAAGAGGGGAAGATGTATGAGGAGCAGCTGAGGTCCCCTGGTTTGTTCAGCCCAGAGCAGAGGGGACTGAGGGGAGGCCTCATGGCGGCCTGCAGCTTCCTCACGAGGGGAGCGGAGGGGCAGGCGCTGATCTCTGCTCCCTGGTGACAGCGACAGGACCCGAGGGAACGGCATGGAGCTGTGACAGGGGAGGGGCAGGCTGGGTGTTAGGAAAAGGTTCTTCACCGAGAGGGTGGTGGGGCACTGGAACAGGCTCCCCAGGGAAGTGGTCACGGCACCAAGCCTGCCGGAGTTCAAGAAGCGTTTGGACAACGCTCTCAGACATATGGTCTGATTTTTGGGTGGTCCTGTGTGGAGCCAGGAGTTGGACTCGATGATCCTTGTGAGTCCATTCCAGCTCAGGATATTCTGTGATTCTATGATGGAGGTGAGCTGCCTCAAGCATCGCTGGAGCAGCAGGGCTGCAGGGACCAGCGGGATGCACAGCGAGCTCCCCTCCTGCCTTGTGCAGGTAATTGCGTTGTTTTTAGAAATCCCCGTCGAGCTGAGTGACTTTGGACACGAGTGATTGCACTTTTCTGTGTGTGTCTCCTGGTCTATGATCCATGAGATTAAGTAACAAAAACTGTCAGCTGCGTTATCTTTTCAAATGCTAATAGCTAAATCTCAACAATATTGTCCTCTTAGGCTGCCTAGGTTTTTAGATTCACTCTTTTGTGGGGCCGCAATTTGGGAATAGTGACCGTAGGACTGTGGCTGTCGGATGAATTCATGGTAGAAATTTCATTGTAGGAATTCCGTCTTCGGGACCAGGTTGATCAGGAGATGGCCCTTACACTGTCAGCTTTTGTATTAAGCATTTATTTCCGAAGTCAGTGGGCAATGACTCACACCAAAAAAAACACACAAATACAATAGCTTGTGACTAGAAAGCAATGAAAATGCTAACTAAGGAAAACTTGAAAGAAAGTAAAACATACATTGAGGTAAGCTTTCTTTGGGATGTTTGGGTTTCCCGTAATAGTGTGCAATTTTAAGAATTTGTTTTCTCTTTGTTTTGTACTGCAGGAGAAGTCTGGTAGTGACTGCAGACACTGGAGTATTTTACCACAGAGGTTAGAAACAGAGGCAATAACACATTGGTGCTTGGTTATGAAATTAATTACTGATACAGGGCATAAGGTGAGAATTTGTGAATATAATCACATTCCCCCCTCTCAGAGCAGAGATGGAGTTAGAGCATGTCAGCACTAGGAATGCTTTACTGTTTTGCTGGGGGAGAGCATCAGCAAGTGTAAGGGGTGCAATGTTGGGGAGGGGCAGCAGGGGATAAAGCCACCTTCTGTGCCTAAATATGCAAAAAGTGTGCAGAACAAGGCTGCTCCTTAATTACCAGATGTTGCTGACAATGATTTAAATCTAAGCGACTCAGCTGAAGAAAGGACTGCAGGAGGCTGCCCAGCTGCTGGCTGTAGTCCCTGCACTTTGAAGACCAAAGGTGCTGTGTGAGATTTTATTTTCTTTTTGTCTAGGTTTCATGCAGCAAGTACTCCCCAGCTTAGGAGAAAACAGGTTAGCTGTCTCGTTAGCAGCCAACTGGCTGCTCACGCTGCAGTTTTGCTGATAAAACCGCACCGGGATCTGTGCCAGCATAGCTTTCTGTGCCAGGGATCACACTGCAGAGCCACGCTGGCTGAAGCCTGTGTAGACATGGCCCGGGGGATTGCTCGGCCGCTTTGTCCGGTTTATCTCATGGCAGGGAGACCGCATCGTCCCATACTGCAGAGCGTGGGCAGCCAGTTACAGTCTGAGTTTGTTACCGTGCAGGGAGGTATTTGACTTCTAAACCCCTGTGAATGGGAAGGACGTGGAAACAACCCATCCGCAAGCCCAGAGGGATGCAGCAAGGTCAGAAGGTGAAGCAGAGCTGACTTGTGTCCCTGGGACCTGGGCACGGCAGTCTCAGGGGAAAGCATGGCTTCCTGAAGAAATGAGATCTCGGTGATCATGTTGCTTATGGGCCTATGGTTTTTGTCTCGCAAGCTGTTAGCACAGCTTTTGAACGTGGTGGCTGACTTCAGTTGGATTTTATAGAGGAGCAGAGGTCTCGAGATGCTGGGAACAGCTTCAAGAACATGTATAATCTGTTAGGGGAGAGTGACTCTGTGAAGGTCCTTATTAAGGAAGAGGCTGTAGTGTGAGTTTTTGTATTGTTTTGTATTACACGAAAAAGAAACGGTACACGTGGATGCAAGAGGACCAAGGTTTGCTTCATCAGTCTTGCAAGGACCTCATCTGAGGCTTTAAACATGTAGAAGGGTGGCCAGTGTCTCTTGCACTGCAAGTTTTCAAAGGTGGTTCATAAGGCACTTGCCTACTACTGTGGCTTAAAAAGTGTGTAAGAGTGAGCCATGTATTTAGATTAACAAAGAATTTGCACACTCTTCAGTGAAATTCTTCTTGACAGTGACTGCATCTACAAGTCTGTATGTTTCAAACAAAGCAGCTCAGTAGACAAAGACATTTTCTGCTTTCTTCTGTAAAATTTTTGTTGCTACAATAGTCTTACATTTACTCACCTCAACCACGACATAAGAAGCATTTTTTTTTTCACAGAATCACAGAGTATCCCGAGTTGGAAGGGACCCATAAGGATCATCGAGTCCAACTCCTAGCACTGGTCTACCCAAAATTTTAGACCATGTGACTAAGTGCACAGTCCAAACGCCTCTTAAATTCAGACAGGCTTGGTGCAGTGACTACTTCACTGGGGAGCCTGTTCCAGTGTGCAACCACCCTCTCAGTGAAGAACCTCTTCCTAATGTCCAACCTAAACCTCCCCTGCCTCAGCTTGACACCATTGCCGCGGGTTCTATCACTGGTGATTAAGGAGAATAGGTCGGCGCCTGGCCCCCCACTCCCCCTCGCAAGGAAGTTGTAGACAGCGATGGGGTCTCCCCTCAGCCTCCTCTTCTCCAGGCTGAACAGGCCAAGTGACCTCAGCTGCTCCTCACACGTCTTCCCCTCTTCCCCCTTTTTCAAATCACCTTTCTTTTCTGATGCGCTCAATCAGCCTTTCTCCCGGCAGCTCCCTGCTATTGCTTTTCCACCCTTTCAGTTCAGCCCTCTGTCGCAGAACGCTGCCAGAGATGATAAAAGAACTTAGTCCACCACTCAAAGACCGATGCCAAAGGTAAGAAGTAGCGGTGTATAAGAAGTGCTCAGGATGTGCTTACTCCCGTCCGCATCGCTGCGTCTGGTCTTTATTCCCACAGCACAGTTGGTAAGCAGGAGAAAATGAAGTGCACTATTACAGAGCACTCTGGTGATGGAAACTGTCCTGGTCCTGGGCTTTGTTGCCATCTCCTGGCCCAGAAGAGGGCAGCAGCAGCCCAGGCTGCAGTCTGCTGACCTTTCCAAAGCTTTGCTCTTCCCTGCTGGGGATGGATTCTGGGCCTGCAGAAAGCTTGGAAGGAAAAGCAACGTATGCAGGTAGCAAGCGGAAGACAAATAGCAGGTGGACAAGGTGGTGGTACTGCCTGTACTCTCAAACAGCCTGTTCTCAAATTGAAAGTGGAAAGGAAAAGTGGTTCCTAAGACCGTAATTTTGGACTTTGAGATAATTTTGGACTTTGGTTATCAGCAACCACTGCATTAAAGTCTTTGCTGCACCAGAAAATAGCGTGCTGTTGCTCAGGCTGCTGACAATCGAGGTGGAAGGTGAGTACAGCGAAGGACAGTCCGGTAACTACCACTGCTGTGCAGGCTGTAGGAACCCAGTGTGTTTGACTGATCAAACACATTTTTACCCACAGCATCACCTCTTTAGGGCATCATTTCTCCTTGAGTCCATGCCTTTTAGACCAGCTGGACAGGTACATTATTCTTGTACTAGAGGGTATCACTAGGTGTGGAAAACACCCGCTTAGCCCCCAGCCTGCCAGTGTCTGTCATTTAGCACACGAGCGAGAGGAGGGCATGCTTTAAGTGTGCTTCAGTCTTACGCATCTGCATAACATAGCTAGCCTGGATTTTGCTGTGGGCCCCCTCATCTCTATTTGTGGAGGTCTTTCCTGAGATCATGTGGGTGCCGTATCGCTTTCCCTGCTTACATCTCAGGAACGGATCTGCTTGGTTGTTCACATGACTGTAAAATGTCTGTCTCAATTTCTCTCTCTTGTTTTTTTTTTTTTTTTTTCAGATCACACCCTGTGAAATTATAACAAAATGCAAAACTGTTGCTTATCAGAGCTCTTCTAAAATGATTCATTAAAGAAGGAGCCTTTTAGCTTTGTGAAGCAGACCTTGGTTGCTTCTTAATAAATGCAATGACGAATGGGAGTACCCTTCTCTTCTGTTTTACACTTTAACACCAGACTTTTTAATACCTTTCACTTAGCCTTAGTCCAGCACCTAAACAGAGCAACCTTTGAACTATCTCTGCCTCTTTTTGTAAAAGTACGGCTCATTATTAATCTCTTCAAAAAAAAAATATATATATATATATATATATTAGAGGTACTTTGATCTTGAATATGCATGCAGCCTGATTTTCTTTTTTCTCTGACGTGAGGACTCCCTTCCTTGGTCTCCAAAGCAAACAGGAATAGCGCATCCTCAGTGCTTGAGAAAAATCAGGCCAGAGCACCGGCGATCTGTCACTGATAACATTTAACATGCTTTGTTCCTTACCCTGAGATTTCAGACTTCTCCTTCCTTGCGTGTAGGTGGGAGGGGGCTTTCCCTTCAAATCGGTGCTACAGAGAGGGGACAGAAACGCGCCGCCTGGAATAGTGCCCTAGGCAAGGGCACTATTCTGAAAACACCTACTTGGCACGACTGTTGTTTGTGCCATGTCTCTCCCTGCACCCCGGAGCTGACATTGCTCTGGAGAAAAGCGTTCCTGATGCATTGGACTGTTTCTGAGGTGTTGCGTGCTCTTCCTCCACCCAGCTGTTAACAGCAAGCTGCAGAGCAGACCCCTGAATCTTCTGTCTTCATTCCTTCCTCTTCCTCCGCAGAGACTCCCCAGCTGAACCCTGTGATGGAGCCCCTGTCCTGGATGCTGGGCACCTGGCTCTCGGACCCCCCAGGGGACGGCACCTTCCCCACAATGAAGCCATTCCAGTACCTGGAAGAAGTGCACATCTCTCACGTGGGGCAGCCCATGCTCAACTTCTCGTAAGTCTAGAGGTTTGTCTGTGTTGGCAGCAGCTTTTGGATCGGAGCAGGTGCGGCTGCAGTGAAATTCATTGGTTGCATTTCTTTTCCAGTTGCAAAATAAGCTAGTTTTCATCTACCAGATGAGATGGTGTAATGACACGTAGCTGGGTGGTCTGTTTTTTTCTTGTTTGTTTGTTTTCTGTTAAAACTGCTGATGAATTGGTATGCTGTTGTGTCTTGCCCAGAGCTGCACACCTGCAATCAGTGAAGAATCAGTAGCCTAAACCATGTGCTTCCACAGAGCTTTTCAAAAGTGAGTTCATACCTCTGTTGTTGAAGCATACGTGTACAGGATCAGGACTGTGACCGTGGTACAGTGTACAGTTCTTGTGGCCTGCCAGTCTTGAGAGTTACATAGTGAGAAGTAATTGAAGGTGCTGGGATCAGCACCGAGAATGGCCCCATCCTGAACATGGACATCACTATTGTTGGGCAAATGCAGTACCTGTCTTTGAAAGGTCAATGATTCATCCACTTTAATGCGACGTGCACTAGGTGCATACATTAGCCAAAAAATGTGTTGTCCTTATGGCCAGAGAAGGCACCGTTCCTGTTGCTGGCGGTAGCTGTTTAATTAGAAATGAATCCTCAGGTAATAGTGTTACCGTACAACCACTATCACTCTGCTTTCTCAAGCTGCCACTTATAGATACAAATGAAGGAGCAGCGGCGTGGCTCCTGGGTTTGTCCATTTTAAACTGTAGTCCTCAGTCTTCATCGCCATGAAAAATTTGAGAAAAATTAAATAAAATGTTCAACAAGCTATATTGGATACCAGGCAGGCAGCCTAACTGCTTTGTTTGCAAGTAATTGTTCTAAGAGAAATAAAAAATCTGAAGGAAGAGAAGTGACGTGTTAGCTAGGTTCGGTGCTGCTCCAGTTGGGAGGGTTGAGTTGGAAAGGTTGTTGCTTCGAGAACCAGAGAAAAGAATAATTACGAGATACTAACGTCACGTGAAGGGTACCCTGTGTTCCTGGTGTGCGTTGCTTGTTGTGACAGAGCTGTCGGCGAGGCGTGTGATATTTTTAGTCTGCTTTCCAAAAGAAACGAAGCTCCGACAATCATGCTCTGTGTGCGCCCCACCCGCCCCGACTCCAATTTTTGGACGCTTGCTGATCTGAGTCGCTGATCTGAGTGTGGTTTCATGCAGTTACCTGTGTAGGCTCAGGAGTGCTGTAGCACTAATGCAATATATGGTCGTGTGTAATAATATATGGGTACCACCCATGATATGGGTGACCAAACGTACAGCTGTAAGGCCTCATGAAGAATAAATAAGCATCTGAGCTGGCTTTTTTTTTTTCCTTTTCTTTTTGAGGTGGGGAAGAAATATGTCTGCAGTGTTACTGCCTGCAGCAAGTAAGGTACAAAGAAAAAACCTGCTGGATTTAAAAGCTTAATAAAGATGATATTGTAAGGCTAGATACTTATTTGAGAGAAGGAAGTATTTGGGACAGAGTATGGCTTCAGCATCAGTGACATGTCTTTTTGTAACCCAAGGGAGTTTCTAAGCTAGCTGTTAGAGAGACCCACGAGCTGTGGAAAAATCCGAAGCCTGAACTGAAATAACTGCTTCCAGCTCTAAGACCTAGCTGTGCATGTAAAGGAACTGTCTTTTTACGCAGTTACGTCTTCCAACCGTGAAGTGTTGTCAGTCTCCTACTCTTCAAATAACGGTGCAGGCAGTCATGTGGTTAAACAAAATACAGTTTTCTCTGAGATGAAACCAGGCCAAACCCTGTGTTTTCAGTGCGGCAATGCAGCAGCTTTTGTATTCTGATTTCCCCTCAGGTTCAATGCCTTCCATCCGGACACCAGGAAACCAATGCACCGAGAATGTGGATTCATCCGCCTCAAACCTGACACTAATAAGGTGGCCTTCATCAGCGCCCAGAACACAGGTACTGCATCTCTGTGGAAGAGAAGAGGTCCTTGTCCTGCTGTGCCATTCATCATTCCGCCAGAAAATTACCGAGCCTCTTTAACAGTTTCATTTCATTTATTTTCACTGTGGGTTCAGCACCAAAGAGCAGCATCCCCATCCTGCTGTTAATGAGCTTGTGTCAAAAACACCGCGTTTCTAGGACTGGCTACATGGCTTTGCCCAGACAGCAAGGCTTTCTAGCTTTCTCAGACAGGAAGGGACTGCAATTCAAAATATCACTCATGCAGGAGACGTGAGGGGTATCCTTTCCTAAAATGGTATGTTGGTATTTATACTTCTTATAGCTTTTTAAAACAAAAGAACCCCTTGATTTGTAACAAGAGTTGCAGTCTGACCCTTAATTATGGCAGGTGATAAGTGGCCAGTGGCATTCTTGTTGCCTTCATGGTATCCAAGTCTGTGTTTTGCAGGGAGGAAGGCGGAACGTGTACAGAAAAGATGCATCATTCCCACTGTTCCCGTGAGTTGGCCACAGTAGACCCTGTGGTAGAAACAGAGAGGTGTATGCCTCGGGTCATGAGCTCATCTGTCTGGAGTCCTAGGGCTAGCATGATATTTGGCCAGCTGCTACTTCTAAGCACAATCAGGTTTAACATCCCACTTAGAATGTTGTTACTGATGTTAACACTGCCTGTGTTTGATTCTGTGGTGCAGAGCTTGTGGCCCTGGCAAGGGGGGGCTGTGGTGGTGTTAAACACCCCTCGCAACCTCTCCACCTCGGAGTGCTTGGTGTGACTCTTAGAGACCTTGTCTGGCTGCAGCTCTGCCGAGAGCCTCCACAGCACTGTAACGGGTAGCTTTTCTCCTACTGTTCCCTTTACCACATTGAAGAGTGATCTTAGTACAGTCCTCTCAGTGGGAGATTCTCCTCATTGTGCACCTTACAGGGACTGAATGAGAGAGAACTGCATCTACATTATTATAAGCAAAGAACTTAAACCCCGTTGATGCTTAAATTTGGATTTAAAACTACAGAGTGGGCGCTGAAGGGAAAATTGCCAGTTGCAATGAGATACTCATCCCACAGTGTGCGAGTAAGTCTGGCTAGATCTTCCAAGCAGCATTACATTTCTGAGGTTGCGTGGATTTGCAGCTGTTGATATGTGTTAGGTCAAATAAAAATCTTCTTCATCTACTATGTAGCCTAATAGTTGTGACATCATTAATTAACCTTTGTAGCCTGGTATTTATGACCTTGCTTCTCATCAGGTCTTGTGGAGGTGGAGGAAGGGGAGGTGAATGGACAAGAGCTGTCTATAGCTTCTCACTCCATAGCCAGGATCTCCTTTGCCAAGAAGCCCCATGTAGAGCAGGTGAGTTCACACTCTGTTAGCAATTCAAATAATATTTCTAGCCTCGGAGGGTGTCTAGTCAAGTGGATAGGCTGATTAACGTGCTTTAATTACAGATTGCCCTCAGGTGTTCTTTGAAATACTGCACAGCATCCTTGCTTATTTTCTCTGTAACAGCTTTCAGAAGCTATTTCACAGATTACAAGACAAGAAGGGATCATTGAAATAAGAACTGCCATGCTGAGTCAGACCAGCCAACCCAGAATCCTGTCTCCAGCAGTGGCAGTAGCAGATCCTTAGGGAAGAGAATAGGAAAGTCTTGTCTAAATTGCAGCACAGAGCCTGCTTGGAAGGGCCCTCTCTACAGATACAGATCCCAGCCATGCTGCCCTGTCCAATCCCTTCAGCCACAGGTCTTTTCCAGGTCTGCCTTCCATAGCTGTGGGACACAGATTATCCTGTCTATTCTGTTAGTTTTATTCCATCACAGATTTCCTCCTTTGCTGTTCGGTTTTTGGTCATGAGATCAGAATGGTTTGCGTGTGCACCGTTCATTACTGCTACTGGTAATGGGTCAAAACGGGCCATTCAGAAACCCTGAGCTAAGGTCGCAGATTGTGAAATAGATTCTTGTTAAAGATGAGTACATTTTGTATTCCTTTTATTTGTCTTTTCCTGCAGGAAGCAGCCCTGCTGCAGCACACAGGCTGAGCTGTGACTGTGGCCAGAGTTAGCTGACGATGGGTAGATGAGGACAAGGTGTTCTTAAATGAGCAGGAGCGCCAGTTGTGTGCTTGGCAGGCACTGGCTGCTGAAACGGAAGGGGACGTGTTAGATACTGGCATTAGGCACATGGTGCATGTGTAGGAACGGATGTATTAATGGGGTAGGATGCTGTCTTAGAGCACGCAGACTGGCAACAGCTCGTGGACGTGCCCTTGAGTGACCTTCACTGGAAATTAACACATTTGCAAAAACCTCTTTTTCTTTCCATGTCTTCAAGACAAGCTGAAATTCTGGAGCAGCAGGAAATCTGGTGTCTTCCTACTGGCCTGTGTTAGCACACCCTCGTTGCCTGTGTCCCCATCCTCAGACACAAATTAATCTTGCTGCTTCCAGCACTTGCACCCAGTTCGGTAAACTTCCTCGGGCCAAATCTTTCTGGTGCGTGGCGATATGCTGAGATCACTTTGCAGCAAGCTCTGAGTCTCTGGCGATGTGTGACAGAGGGGTTTGGGGAATATCTAGAAAGTGGATACTCCTCTGCTTTTCCAAGTCAAACACTAAATCAACCAAAGCTATCTTAAAAACATTTCTTCTGGAAAATCAACTCAATAATTTTATTTCTGCAGAAAATGGGAGGATTCCTTTGTCCTTGGGGAAATTACTGCAGTAGAATGGAGACATTTTGTGAAAAATAGCAGGAATTAATTCCACTTTTGATACAACTTTCAACGTGGTCTTAAAGAGAAGTACAGAGTCCTCCCTCAGCACTGATGGGTGAATGAGGATTGTCACTCTTGAGGTTTAGTGCAGTACAAGCAGACTCGCAGCCTGTCCAGGTGGAGGGATGGGGAAGATGTTGCCAGCTGAGCCCTCTCAGATGGACGGCGCTGCTCCCTGGGCTGACCCGAGGTCAGAAGGCTCAAGCCCAGCCTCACCATACAGCACGAACAAAGCCTTTCCCTGGCGCAGCTGGATGACTTGCAGAGAGGCTGTGTGGTTTTGAAGGCTGCCTTGAAAATGTCGTCCAGTACAGGCTCCCTGAGCCTCCAGCCGGGAGCTGGTCTCGTGATGGACGGGTGTTGGCCTGTCTGCCGAGGGGATGGCGGTATTAGTACCAGGACCTTCCCTCTCCCAGCACAGTGGCACCAGCCATGGCACCCCTTTGCTAATTAATTTACAGCCACAGCAGCTCATTTTAACGGAAGTTAATGTGTTTAATGCAGAGACCTGCTGTTTGGCTACCCCACAAAACATCCTCACCGAAACCAGTCATTGTTCAAATAGAGAACTTCAAGTGGGGAATATAATGTCAAAGCCACACACAAACCTACTGTTTGAATTACTTCTTTTCTCAATTAAAAATGCTTAAGTTTAAGCAAAGA
Organism: Anseranas semipalmata; assembly: GCA_013399115.1. Lineage (NCBI taxonomy): Eukaryota > Metazoa > Chordata > Aves > Anseriformes > Anseranatidae > Anseranas > Anseranas semipalmata. Next base: position 479,432 of record VXAA01001403.1, read on the forward strand.
CAACAGGTGATTTTTTTTAGGCCTTCCTACCAACATACCATAGAGCTCGGGAACTCATCACAAGTCAAATCCGTTGTGTTACAGCCTCCAGAAGGTTTATTTCCAATGATGTACGGCCTTGGCTTTGCTCTGTGTGAATCCCTCGCTCTCCATCAGAGATGAACGGTTACGTTACGTGTGATAATAGCGCTGCTGGTGTAATGCTTGTGTAATGCCTGCTCTCCCTCTCCAGTAAAGACCTAAAAACTGGTGAACTGCGTGCACCAGTATGGCCACTACCGCGAGGAAGACAGCGTTCCCTGCCAAGAACCCGATGACAGCCAACTTTTCAGCAGGCAGGAGGGTCTTTGAAAGGACAGCTACCTGTTGGCATGCTGAACACCCACTGTTTGCTTCCTTTTGAAAGGACAGTTCGCTCCTTTTCCACGTTCTGGAAAGGCGTGTAGTCAGTCCTACTCATGGGCAGCGTGCTGCCTGCTTGTGTTGCTCTATGGATGATGTTCTTGGGGGTTAGATCTGATATTTTGGAAAGGGCTGCCCCCTCTGGGAGAAAAAACTACACATAGTTTACTTGTATGGCTGTAGCGAGTGTAGCCTTTCATCCATGGTATGTTGACAGCAAGACAGCAAACGTAAGCCTAGCAAAGGAAAGGTATAAAGCGTAATTAAGGATTTTAGCCCATAGATGCCATTTGCTTGATTTATTATTATTTTTTCTTATCCCCTTTTTAGATTACCAGAAAATTCAGGCTCAATTCTGATGGGAAGCTAGAGCAAACCGTCTCCATGGCAACCACTACGCAGCCCATGACGCAACACCTTCACATCACGTACAAAAAGGTGACGCCGTGATGCTGAGAGGGCCGGGTCTCCCTGCCGAGGGCGAGGAGCTGGACGTTGTGCTCCGAGAGCAGCGGCAGCTCGGGAACGCAGGACGGCAGAGCCCGGAGCTGGGCGCCCGCACTCACCCCCGGGCAATGCGGAGCTGCCCATGCTGTTGGGAATGTTACTCGGATGTTCCTGTAATGGTATATAAAAAAAAAAATAATAATAAAAAGCTTTTATTTTTATGGCTGCGTCTTTGGGTGTGGTTGCTGAGTGGTCTGTGAGTCCCTCTGCTCCGGCAGTGGCTACAGGGGGCTTTTTCAATGTGTGTGTGTTAGGGTGCTTTGGGGGTTGAAGGGGTTGCTGATTCAACCTTCTGGTCCTTTGCTATCCAAACAGTTCCACACAAGCAGCAGGATCAGGAGTGGATTTGCATTATGGGCCGTGACTGTGAGAGCTCCAGCTCGTGCGTAATGAAATTCAGCGAGGGAGTACCTCTCGCTGCGGGACAGAGCTGCTGCAGGACCTGATCCGGATGGTACCGTTCTGTTGACGTTAAAGGACGTTGGGCCAGGCTGTGCAGCAATCTCATTCCTCACAGGGCATGGGGCAGTCCTGGAGGCAAGGATCAGACCTTCTCTGGCTTCAGTGCAGAATATCACAAGAATACTGCTGAAGACCTTGAGTCAACAAGCAGCAAGAGAAACTTCAAATAGTGGGGATTGATCTCGGCAATTCTTTTTTTGAACTTAGTATTTGTGATTCCACATTTGACCATCATGAAATCTGTCATCAGGTCCCTCAGGAGTGAGGGAGACCAAGATACAGCGCTGCTTCTGGTCTCCAGCAGAGACAAGACAAGGGTTTTCCCAGAGCTAACAGTGTGAGAGGTATTTGCAGGGATGGGGAAGGATGGGATGGAGGTTTAGCTGGTGGGAGGCCTGGATGCCGCTGGGAACGGGAGGCTGTGAGTCACAGGGTCCCAAGGGACTTGATGCCAGCAGCTGCAGGAGGCTGAGCTCTGGGGTTTTGCCTTCAGGTATCGAAGGGAGCTTGAGATGTCACATGTCCAAACCTTTCCTTATGTATTTGAATTATATAAACAAATAGAAAAATCTGTGATTTATAATATTAATACTGCTTTGAGAAGGTTACTGGAAAAAAATGTGATGGGGGAGTTTTGTGTTTTCAGACAGCACTGAATTCAGGGCCCTTATTATTGATGTTTGGAACGGGAGCTAGATCACATCCTAGTTTTGCAGCGTAAGTATTTAAAGCAACACTTATTACTGCAAATCCGTCTTCTGTTCCTGTAAAGACATTCCTTAACAAACGAGCAAGGCAGGCGGACAACCCGCAGTGTCCGAGTCTGACGCCTGTGTCGCAGCCGGGGGCCAGCAGAGATGGTTCTGGCTCCGTTTCTCCATCGATTGGCATCGGCCTGCCCCGGGGGGCTCGAGGCTGGCTCTGTAATGGATCCTCACTGGGCAGATGCTGTCTGAAGGCTTTGATCTCCTGCTTCTTGATTTTATTCCAACCCCTCGATTGAATTTCTCTCGTGTAACCGAGCTCTGCTAATACATTCTGGCCATATATAATGGATGGAGCTTGAGTGAGGCAACGCAAACGTTGCCGAATATCAGTGACGGACGTGCAGGCGGCACGGCAGGCCCTGCTGCCAAGGCCCCCTCCCTGCTGGTGCCAGCCCACGCCAGATGCTTCCTCTGTCCCCAAAACATCCCTCTCCAGCGGCTGGAACGCAGCAGAGCGCCGAACCCATCACCAGCAGGGTGACGGGGCCGTGCCCACGGCCGTAGGTGCTGATGCGTGTACTCGGTGGTGCATACGGCCGCTTGCCGGTCCGGAGGTGCTCTGGGGATGTGGCAGAACTGAGCCCGGCGCTGCCACCCGATGCCTCCATCAAATATTAATGCGATGTGGGCTGTGCTCTGCCCTGCCCCAGTGGTGGCAGCGCTGTGCCCGCGGGCTCGCCGCCTGCCGGGGGCACGTACTGCTGGGCGAGGGGCTTGGGGGGCACCCGCATCTGGACCTTACCTGGGGCTGGATCATGCCCTGCTTGACCTGGAGCTGCCGCCGAGCAGCGTGGTGGGTTCCAGCAGGACGGGAACTGCCAGTCTCTGGATTTCTTCCTTCTCCCCATCGTCCTAGAAGCTGTTGTTAAAGCAAGCGAGGCCAATGCATCGCCCGCATCTTTGGCTCCCACAAAGGCGCCCGCAACGGGGGAGGCGGGTCGGCAGCCGATGCCAGCCAGTGCATTTGCTTCACTAATGAGGCTCCTTCCTTTCAAGGGCTTTAAGATAACACCTGGGGGGGGGTGTGAGCAAGCAGCAGCGGGATCCGGTTGCTCGTTTTTTGCCCGGCATAGGGTGCGGGCAGCGCTGAGCTCCTGGCTCCATGTCTCCTGAGGCTCACCAGTGCTGGCCCCCCACCACCACCCTGCAACTGCCAGCAGCAGGTGAGAAGCACCCGGCTCTGCCTGGGGGTGCCCCCATCGCCCCGGGATAACCCCCCTGGCTGAGCACCATCTCTCGCCGCAGCCCCGTGAGCAGTGCCCGCGGTGGGCACCCCGCGGCAGCGAGCCCCAAGGTAAGTGGGCACCCGGCGAGCCGTGCGTGTCTGCGTGCAGCGGGCTCTCCGATCCCTTTCGGAGGTGTCGGGTCAGTCCGGCAGAGCGTTTCTCCCCCAGGAGAAGGGATGGGCGGGCAGGGGCACGTGGGGTGCCAGGGGAAGGGCTGGCAGTGGCAGGGGTGGCCCCAAGCAACCGTGGAGGCAGGGGTCCCTGCTCCATGGGCATCGCTGTGGTGTCCCCCAGGAAAAGGGGGGGGAACTGGGTCTCTGTGGTTCTTTCCTTTGCTTTGCCCTTCATTAAAAGGAAAACATCCACGGCTCTCTCATGGGAGGGCCTTCCCCGCAAGAGTGTTTGCAGGAGGGAAGGGGGGAACTGCCTGCTTGCTCCCAAGCTTGGGCTCTGCTTGCAGGAGCATTGCCTTTGTTTTGGGATGACCTGGTTTGCAAAGGCAGGTGGAGCCACTGGTAGCATTTTATCTGGGAAAAA
>VXAA01001403.1:485336-502273 GCA_013399115.1 Anseranas semipalmata
GCCGCCAGCGACTCGGGGATCAGCTGCGAGGAAGCGCTCTCGGACGGCAGCGGGTCGCCGGTGACGGAGTCGGCCGGCCTGCGCAAGGAGCGCATCGTGCTGCTCTTCCTGAGCCACTGGAAGCGGTCTGCTGGCGGCCCCAAGCCATGGGCTGCGGCCTGCCGGGCGCTGCAGGCCCAGCGGGACGGAGCGGGCGCTCCCGGGGCCGAGGAGGGGCTGAGNAGAGGAGTGCCATCCAGCAGCTCCTGGGCAGCTGGAGGGACGCGGCCGCCCGCCCCCCGCCGCCGCTGCCCCCCGCCGGTGGCCCCCGCGCCACCCTGTCCCCCGAGCAGTTCGTGCGGCGGGCTGACGGGGCGCCGGCTGACTACGACAGCCTCACGCTGGACCTCTTCATGCTGGGCTACTTCCGCATCTTGGAGCAGGACCTGGCCCCCGAGGAGCGCCGGGGCCGGCACTTGCTTTGCTTCGAGGTGTTTGACCACCTGGGCCGGCACGGCTGGGAGGCCGTGCGCGCCTTCCACCGCGCCGTCACCGAGGAGATCGCCGCTGGCCGGCGTGGCTGGAAGGACAGCTTCGAGGACATCAAGGCGAGGTATTTCGGCACCACCAAGGGCTCGGCCTGGCGGCCAGGGGCGGCCAGGGGGAGCCCCCCGCAGCCTGGTGCCCGCAGGCCGGCTGCCGGCCGCACCAGCAACGAGGAGATCTGCAGGTGCATCGACCGCAGCTTCGCCTTCTGGAAGGAGAAGGAGGCCGAGATCTTCAGCTTTGAGGAGTGACACCTCCCACCGCCCCGTTCCCCCCCATCAATGCCTGTCCACCCTCCCCACTTCGCGACAGGCTTGGTTTCCCCAGGGGGTTAAATAAAAGCAGTTCGGTTTTGTCTTGGAACAAGTGCTTTAGGTGGCGAGGCTTTCTGGAGGAGCTCAAGAGGTTTTGGGGTGATGGCGGAAGCCTTCAGCCCCAGGCTGAGCGCCCTAATACTGGCGAGACCCCATGGGGCACCCAGCTGCCTCGGTGCCGGCCAGGCGGCGGCTGGGATTTATCTGGTGCCACCCCCGGGGGGGCCAGGGAGCGCACAGCCCGCAGGGGTGAGATAACAGCCTATATTTATCAGCCAGCCCCGGCAGGGGGGAGAAGGGCCGTGACGGCAAGTCGAGATGACTAACGGGTTTGGGGGGGGAAGAGGGGGGTGGTCTTTTCCTGTGTTATGCACACGCAGCGGTGGCGGTGGTCCCGCTTGCCCAGGGTGGGATGTTTCCACCGCACGCACCCTTGGGTGTCGCTGCAAAAAGCAGCAAGGCCCTGGGGTGAGCAGGCTGGGCAGCTCTGCCCCGACGGTGCCTTTAAGAGCAGACGGCTGGGGAAGAGCAACGTCCCGTGCTGGCTAAAAATACCCCCCCGAGCTCAGCCCCCGCCGCCACCCCGGGCGTCCCTCCCAAGCCCTGGCCACTTCCCCCCCCCGGCAAGGGACACTGGATGGGACACTGCGCGCTCTGAGCGGGGTAAAGCCCAGGTAGGAGTGGGGTGGCCGTGGGGCTCAGCCTGGCTGGAGGCTGAGCACCACCCGGTGGGGTGGGGGGAACTGGTGTAGCCCCATCCCCATGGAGCACCGAAGCCTCGCAGGCCGTGCCGGATGCTTAGGCTGAGATGCGCCAAGAAGGGGCTTCATCTCCGTGTGCCCCCCGGGCACCACAGGGGGGAGTCTCAGAGGGTCCCAAGGGGAATGCCCCAAGCTCTGGGCTGAAGCGAGGTGGCCCCAGCCCCAAAACCACCCTCCCGGCTCTCTCCACCCTCCCTGAAAAATAGGTGGCAGCCCCGGCCGGGCAGCTCAGCCCCATGACTTGGGGTGGGGAAAGCTCAGCCGCCGGGGAGGTGAGAGCGGGAGGGGCTGCAGGGCTCCTGAAATCCCTTCTCCTGCTCCAGCTGGTGCCTGTAAATCACACGGGCGACGTGAAGAAGGCGCAGTTGTGCCAGGAAGGAGGCACTCGTCATCGCCTTTTCCTGGCAGGGACGCCCTCGCCACGCTCAGCCCGGGCTCCTTCCTCCGGCGGGGACCCGCGGCCGCTCCGGCCGCCGAGCCCGGCACCATGGTGAGGAACGTGGACGACTTCGACTTCTGCCTGCCGTCGCACGCCCAGGGCGTGCTGGAGGGGCTGCAGCGGCTGCGCGCCCACCCCAAGCTGTCAGACGTGACACTGCTGGCGGGCGGGCGGGAGTTCCCCTGCCACCGCGGCGTCCTGGCCCTCTGCAGCCACTACTTCCACGCCATGTTCTCCGGCGACTTCGCCGAGAGCATCGCGGCACGCGTGGAGCTGAAGGAGGTGGACCCCGAGGCGCTGGAGACGCTGCTGGACTTTGCCTACACGGGGAAGGTCACCGTCAACCAGGGCAACGTGGAGGGGCTGATGCGGACGTCCAGCCAGCTCCACTTCCCCACCATCCAGAAAGTCTGCAGCCGCTACCTCCGGCAGCAGATGGATGCCACAAACTGCCTAGGTATCTGCGAGTTCGGAGAGAGCCACGGCTGCCCCGAGGTGTCCTCCAAGGCTTGGTCTTTCTTGCAGGAGAACTTTGAGGCCGTCTCTCGGCAGGAGGAGTTCCTCCAGCTCTCCAAGGAGAGGCTGGCCGTCTACCTCTCCAACGAGCAGCTGCAGGTGCAGGAGGAGCAGAGCGTGGCCGAGGCCGTGCTGCGCTGGGTGCGCCACGACCCGGGGCCCCGAGCCCAGTTCCTGCCCGAGCTGCTGGAGTTGGCCCACCTCGTCTCGCTGCCGGACCAGTACCTCCAGAACCTGCTCGCTGCCGAGCCCCTCGTCCGCGACTCAGCTGCCAGCAAGGCCCTTGTGGCCCGGTCCCGCGCCACGGTCAGCGGTGGTGGGGTCCCCCCCGCACCGCAGAAGCTGGCCCTGCCGCAGAAGCTGGAGGAAGTGCTGGTGGTGGTGGGCGGCCGCGTGCTGGAGGAGAGCGAGGATGAGGATGGGGGGCTAGACACGCCGTCCGCCCCCAGAAACTTCGCCTTCTACAACCCCAAAAGCCGTAAGTGCCAGCGGCAGGGATGGATGGGGTGAGTGCGCACCCCCGGTGTGTTCATTGCCCCCCGCTCTGCCCCAAAGCCACCCCCTGGCCCTGCTGCGGGGCAGACCAGGGCGGGGAGGTTTGGCTCCTTCCCACTGGGCTGAGAGGAAGAGAAGCAGCGGGGGGGGGAATTCCCACTCCCAAACCATCTGGTGACACGGGGACATTTGGGGGAGAAAGCATGAAATAGGGCCGGCTGAAAGGCATCACCCCCGAAATGCTGCCCCCATCCCCGAGGGACCAGGCGGGACGTCCCTAGCCTGCGAGCGGGGCTGACGGCACGGCTCTGCCGGGTTTCAGGGCGCTGGATGGCTCTGCCCGACTTCCCCGACTACAACAAATGGGGCTTTTCCCTGGTGGCGCTGAACAACGATGTCTACGTCACAGGTAGGTGCTGGGGCGGGGGGCCCAGCATTGCCCCAGGGACCGGGGATGGGGCTGCGACGTGGGCGTGGGGCCGGGGCCACCCCCCCTCTCCGAGCAAAGCCCCTTCCTCGCTCTGCTCCCGGGCGAGGGACGCACGGGGGCGGTCGCTCTCGGGGGGCATCCGGCCTGAGCCGTGCCCCCCTGCCCCCAGGCGGCTCCCGGGGGTCCCAGAACGACACGTGGTCGACAACCCAGGCCTGGCGCTTCTGCCCCAAGGACGGCGCCTGGACGCCCATCGCGTCCATGCTGCGAGCCCGGACGAACCACACCAGTGCCGTCCTCAACGGTGAGATCTACGTCATCGGGGGTAAGGCGCCGTCAGAGGGCAGGTGGGTGGCCTGGAGGGGTCCGGGGGGGCTGCAGCATCCCACCGCCCCGCAGGGACGACAGTGGAGGTGGTGGAGGTGGAGCGTTACGACCCCTACAACCAGAGCTGGTGCGCCATCAGCCCGGCCCTCAAGTACGTGAGCAACTTCGCCGCCGCCGGCTGCCTGGGCAAGCTGTACCTGGTGGGCTCCTGCGCCGTCAAGTACAACGCGCTCACCCTGCAGTGCTACAACCCCGTCCGAGGTGAGCGCCCGCCCCAAAAGCACGAGAGCATCGTCTCGGAGGGGGGAGCGCAGGTGCCGCCCTGCCTGGCTGCTCTGTCCCCTTTCAACCCCCCCCCCCCCCCCCNTAGCCGTGGGGCCGGGGGGGCTCTTTTTGGCGGCCGGTAGGTGCACCAGCAGCCCGGCACACTGACGGCTGCTCCTTGCAGATCTGTGGAGTGTGATTACGTCCCCCTTCATCCCCAAGTACCTCTCGGCCCCGCGCTGTGCCACCCTGCACGGGCTCATCTACCTCATCGGGGACAACACCAAGAAGGTCCACGTCTATGACCCAGAGGCAAACATCTGGCAGAAGGTAGCGGTGCACGCTACCTGCTCCCGGAGCATGGCTGTCGCACTGTGTTGTGATTTCAAGCAGCGTTCACACTTGCTTTTCCAGCACCACCCTCCCGTGTTGTGTGTGGGGCTGCTGCATGCACAGCCCGGTGAAATCCCGCCTGTCCTCCCCCAAACACCCCATCCCCACAGCACCCAAACCTTGCTTCTGCATGAGCGCAACACGGGGGATGCTGCCAAAAAAATCAGGCGGAGACATGAGCGAGCCATGGGTCCGGCGGGACCCCAAACCTCTCCGACCCCAAACCTCCTTGTGCCCCTGGTGCAGGTGCAGCTCCTGCACACGCTGCACGAGAACGGCGGGATGGTGCCGCTGGGCGACCGGCTCTTCGTCACCGGCGGCCACTGGAAGGGCATGGACGGGGACTACCGGGTGGAGATGGAGGTGTACGACTGCGCCAAGGACCGCTGGACGCGGGAGGGCTCGCTGCCATGCCTCTGGCTCTTCCACAGCTGCTCCTCCATCTTTATGGACACCTCCAAGTGGACAGAGGCTTTCCAGGGTGACCACGGGTGGTAGGAGCACCTGCAGCATTGCCTGCAGTGCCAGCGGGCTCGGCCACAGCAGGACGAGAGGAGATGGAACAGCTTTTGCCTGCTCTGCAGTGTCCCCATGTGGCACGGTGGCCTGTGGGACACTCCGCTCCAGCTTCCTCTTGCTCGATGCACAGCACGCACCCTGCCGAGCCGTGGGGCACCTGTGGAAGCCAAGCACTTTGGCAGCTCCTTCCCAGCTCCGGGGCCCATCACCCTGGTCCGGGCCGAGCACGAAGCAACGCTGCCCTGGAGGCCAATGCAGCCCCCAGCACCGCGCTGTTGGGCTGCCGGGGTTGTTTTATCGTGTTGTTCCGTGGTGTTGTTACTTTTTGACCCATTAAACATGCACGACGAGCAGCTCTGTGTGTCGAGGTGGGGGACCCCTGCTTCGCTCAGGGCCACCTCCCCTTCCCCAGCCTCCCCTCGCCCTGCCCGGCCTCCTCCCCAGCAGCACAAAACCGCAAGAGCTGCTGCAGCCAGAGCTCCTGGGGGGGCTAACTGCACTGGTGGGAAGGGGCTGGAAGCTTGGTCAGCCCCAAGGGGGGGGATGCACATATAATGCTTCTGCACAGGCCCCCCCAGGAAGGGGTGGCAGTCCCAGCCCTCACCCCAGCAGCAGGATGCTGCCCAGCACGGTGGCGGGGCTGAGGTTATTCTCAGGAAACCTCCTGCAGACCCTGCCCTACCAAGAGCCACAAGCAGACCGTTCCCTGACTTCCACTAAAGCTGGGGTTGAACCCTCTCTAACTGGCAGGGCAAAAGTGCTCCCCAGAGCATCCTTCTGGCCCCTGCCCCGACAAAAGTACGATATAACCCATTTCACAGAAATAGTTATTGGCAGTATCACAACACAGCGTGTTGTGTTCCTCCCCGGAGGTGTGCTTTCAGCTCTCTTTCTGTAAGGAAGGAAAGAATAGTTGTAAGAGAGGCAGCAACCGGAGCACCACAGAATCCTAGAATAGCCCGAGTTGGAAGGGACCCACAAGGATCATCGAGCCCAACTCCAACCAGAGCTGCGAGAGGCCAGTGATGAGAAGGGAGGCCGAGTTCTCCTCCTGAGACCAGTTATCAGGTCTTCTTTGGCCATGGACTGAATAAAACCACGTGCTCTCTCAAATCAGGCAGCCACAGCACAACTGGACAGACTGACTGCCACCAAGGTATTTGTTACCCAGCCTTACGAGTGAGGGCACGTGGAGTTGTGGAGTACCCGAGCAGTGTTTGGTTCACTCAGTTGGGTGCAACCTCGCACCCCAGCTCCAGAACCAGAGGATTTCCCCCCCAGCACCAGCAGCACAGCCAACGCCAGGTCGCAAACAGGCAGCTGGGAGCCTGACCGGGAGCTCCCACCAAGCCCCAAACGCTCAGAACTCTCCCTGGGCCTCATGCAGAGCTCGAGGAAACAAACAGCAAGCCCACACCGTTTGAATGGGTGGCAGTTTGTGTGCAAAGATGCCTGCTCTCGCCAGCACCTCTACCAACCGGATTTATTTAGTTTGTCAGGACACAAACTGGGGGGAAACGAGGGTTGACAGGACACAAGATTCCCCCACAAGCTGATCCACTGTAGCAGCCACTTAGAAAACACTGCTAGCCAAGTGAACTAAAACTACTAGAAAAAACCTTTATTTACACTAAGGAGCATCCAGCAGGACCCTCCCTCTCCCAGCCACGCACGCACCCGCACCGACTTTCCCGTCTTTACATCTGCCGCAAGCTGGGGACCCTGCTGCCGCCCCTCGTCCCTCAGTGCTCTATCCGGACCACCATGACTGTAACGTTGTCTGCCGAGCCTCGCTGCACCGCCTTGTTAGCCAGTCTGTTACAGGCAGCTTCGTATCTGGCGTCTGCTTCCAGCTTCCCTTCTCTCGTCTGGATGTTCTTATCCTGTTGGGACAAGGAAAAGACAACACCGATTGCTGCCAGCAAAGTGCATCAGGCACATGGTTATTTCTGAGCACGGGGAAGCAAAACAAATAAGGACAACCTCTGGTCCAGGGAGCAGCCCCTGGCAGAAGTACATTTCTGCACCACCCGCTCATTGTTCAGCTAATTAGCCTGGAGGGAGCAAGTCACATACAATTTCATGCCTCCTGCACTGACAAACGACTGCATGAGTAAGCCAGCCCCCAAGCTGCCTTCTCCTCACCTCCAGACAGGACACAATGAAGTTCACAGCTTCTTCTGGCGTAAAGACTTTAAAGAGGCCATCACACGCTATCAGGATGAACCTGGAAATCAAACAAAGACAGGTTACAAGGCTGAAGCTTTGAATCCCCAGCTAAAGCAAATTCCCTCCACGCAATTTTATGAGTACCCACGCTTCAATGCAAAGGGACGATGCCAAAAAGCTCATCTGAAAATCCCTCAGAGGCACCCGAAGTCCCCTGGTGCTCTAGCACCTACCATTCACAGTGCTGAGGCAGTTCAAAGTACATGCTAACAAGTTAGACAAGCCACATCAGACCTACACCAGGACATCCTGGGGGACCTGCTGACACCTCACAGTTAAGCAAGACCATATACTGTGTCCCTGTGCCCTGCTGGAAAGCTCCATCGTTTTTCTAGGAACGGTTCCGAGTCCCTTTCATTCACATATTCGCCCTGCTAAGTAGCTAGTGCAAGGAAATAGAGGAATACAGGCAGCTTAATACCTTAAGTGTGTCCTGCGGCAAGTGACAACATAATTTAATTAGAACTACTCAAAAAAAAAAAAAAGAAAAGAAAAAAGAAAGAAGTGAGCAGCGTAGCTCAGGCAAGAGGCATAACTATGACAGGGAAATCTTGCCGCAGCTATTACCACGGGCTGCAGAAGGTTGAGGGGATGCAAAGCCCCAGTGGAGGAGAGCTGCCTCGTAGCTCCCCACCAGAGGACAAGGGAAACAGCTTGCTGTGCACTCCCTGTCTGCACGGGGAATTGCGTTAACCAGGAGCCCCAGCTGGAGTCACCAGACAAGGAAAACTACAGCACACGTCTCTGAAGACGGTTTCAGAGCCTGATACTCAGAATATCCTTAGAAATATTTCAGTGGATCTCTTGCTACAGAACTCTAAATCCCACAGGGTTACCTGCTCACCTCCGAGAGCATTCAGGGCCATACTGACCTGAATGCAATTTATCACCACCAATCATTTGTAGGAAAAGTATCTCAAATCTTCAAAAATCGGAGCTGAATACAATGGTATAGGTGGGGACCGTGGCTGCTAGAAACACCTCTTGGGCAGGACAGGGATCCAAGCATTCAAGCCTTAACCAGCTGTTTGAACACTGGTGCACGAGCTTATTCAGAACACAATAATGGGAGCAGAGGGACATCAGCAGCAAGAGCATCCTTTAATTGTGGGTGATTATTCTGCAGTGCCTCAGCCCTGACAGCAAAGCACACGGGGGTGTGCAGCTTGCGCTTCTGCTGAGCGGAGCTAGGACACAGCAACCCCCTGCGCGTGGGCACGCTTTACCTGTCGTTGTGCGTGAGTTGGCAGCGTTTGATATCTGGCACGGAGATAACACCACAGCGTTTGTACTGGCCATCCCCAATGGAGCGGGAAACCTCCAGCACTCCTAGGACTCTTCCATCCCTGCACAAGGAAAGAAAACATCAAGAGCCCCCCCACCCCGACGTGTGCACATCTCACCGCGCCGCCTGACGGGGCACTCTTCTCCACCAGGCGTTCAGCTGCCCCATACAAACCCCAGCCCACTTCCCCAAGGACACATCTTTCCTTCCAAGTCTCCATCTCTATCTGCACACTTCCCAGTGCTTCACACAAATAAATGGAGGGGGGAGGAAGAAATGAAGTCAGGAGAATTCAAGGCTGTTTTCTCTCTCCCTGTCCTATCTCAAGTCCTGCTCAGCCTAGCAAGCCAGCTAAGCAAGAGTTACATGAACTCCTGGAGGTAGAGGCTTGAATTCACAGACTGCTTTTTTAGCAAGGTATCTAGTACACCACATCTCAATGTGAGCCCAGAATGGCAACAGGCAGGATCAGGACTGAGCTAGGCAGAGCACAGGAGGGGCTGCTCTCAGGACACCAACCCCTGTAGACTGGCTCAGCCGCTGGCCGTTCCAAGGAGCAAGAACCACAGCAGTTTCTCCTGGTCACTTGGTCTTTAGTAAAAACTGGTCACAGCAGCCAGTCCTGTGAAATCTGCGTTACAAACCTTAGGAAGCAGTCTTGTTTGTTAAACTTCTCTAATTAACAGAGTGCTGCCCCCACAGAAGCAGCTTCCCAATGACTGAGCATCCTCTCCCCCAAGAAGGCTACTCTGTGCACTCGAGAAAGACACGGCTATAGTCCAACCTGCCCTGCCACAGATAAAAGCAAGGAGCGAGGCACGCCACAGAGGAGTTCTGATGCTCACACGCTTTGCTACTTATCTCTTGGGTCCAAAATATTGAAGCATGATGATTTTATGATTTTAAGTCTACCAGTGGAGAGACTCCCAGGCAGCTGGAGAGTTGTTCCTGCAGTTCTGAAAAGAGCTAACAGGCTGGCCCATCTCTTTCCTGCTTGCAAAGATAGATCAGTGCTAAGCATAAGAAGCAGCATGTACTCTTCAGAGACAACAGGAACAAGGCCCTCCAGACATGGCAGCGAGACAGAACTGAGCTCACTGCCTCCCACCCCAGGGGGGCATTCTGCCACTGCAGGCACTCAACAGGCCCTCAGACACCTCACCCGCACCGAGTCTTCTCCGGTGCAGACGTCATTAAAATCAAGAAACAGCCTTCAAAGGGAGAGAAGGTCACCGGGGAAGTCAGACAGCTGCTGTGTTTAGCACCAGCCATGCACACCTATGTGCACAGCTACATTACGGTAATCCAACTCAAGCTCTGAAATTTCCCTTCTACTCCAAACAGCCTCAGTGCATCAGCTAACCCCCAGAGGGGCCACACCGACTGCGGGCTGCACACCCAGATGAGGAAGGCAACCAGATGGGGAAAGGACTGCCACGAGGACAGACACTGAGGACTTCTTGTGCCTTCTCAAATCCTCTCCCTCTTGCAGGACAAGGAGAGGGAGAGCTGATGCTGCAAGTGGGAAGTGAATTCTGCTCAGTGCCACAGTGTGCAGCAAGTGCAACTTAATCAAGTCCAATTCTGTAGCCCAAGTTTAAACGCGCCCATGTTGGTATTACACTGTCAGGCTTTCAGATAGGTTCCTGCCTTTGTAGCACAACGCCCTGCTACCATTTTATGTCCCTGGCAAACCACCACCCATCAGCTGACTCCTTAAGACATCTCAGAGATCACTGTGCCTCCTACAGGCAGCAAGGGACTCCCTCTGGGCTCTCACTAGCAGGCATGCAGGGCTCCAGAAGCTCTGTTCTCAGGCCCAAAGTTGGACCAGGGTTTAGATTTGCTCACTCATCACCTTTAGGCACTTACCTGACGTTTCCCCCAGCTTTCTGTATTCGCATACGCTCCTCGTATTGGGTGGGGTTGTGCTCCTTGCTGAGGCTTAAGGCTGCGTGCTTCTGACTCTCTTCATTGTAACGACACAGAATCGCCTGTGCTGACGAAAGACCCTCGTGAGTAAAAAACAACAAAACTGCAGCAAGAACTTCTTAAGAGAGAGCTGTAAGTTCAGGCTCCCTGCACATATAAAATGAAAGATAGCTTAAACATAGAAAGGTAACTGATCTCTCTAGCATGGAGTACATAAGGATTGCAACGTTTCCCTAAATCGCTTGCCCACAAATGATAAGGCAGGCAACAGATCTCGCCCTGCAGAGGAATCAAGAAGTGGGCTTCTCTGTTCTGCTTACCCGGCTGTCCCCGAGGTTGGCAATGTAGAGAATGTTGTCAACAGCTAGGACGCAAGTAGCTGTGGAGCCATCCTTCCACGCTGGCTTCCTGAAGGGAGCAACAAGATTACTAAGGGGGAAAACAGCTTTGGAGGAGTTGGTGACAGAGTGCTCCTGGAGACTCAAGGAAGTGTCGCCGTGACCCTCAGCAGCTACCTGCAAGTTACAGCTGCAAGCAGTGAGGGAAACCGTGGGTGGTAAACAGCGAGCAGGATGGAGGAGCTCCACAGAGCACCACCTTCTAACTGCATGGCCAATGCCCAAGCAGCCACACTCCCCACGCCATCCCTTCCTCACGCTCGGCTGCCAGGAAAGCTCATCTTTGGCTGGAATAGGCTCAGCCCTGGTGAGAGCCCAGAAGTTGCAGCACTGTGAGCAAGTGAGAATCCCAAACGCCTCCTCAGAAGGCTCCTTCTTAGCAGGAAAAAAAGAAGGAACAGCCAAGGCTGCAGCTGAGTTGCCTTCCTTTCTGCCTTCATTTCCCTTCCTTTTTCCCCCTTCCTGCTCAATTCAGCCCTCACCCCACACCTCAGCGGGGACACCAATCGCTTAGTCACGCTCCTGATATTTCACTTGCTGTAGTTAAGCTTGCATCTCTAGAGCTCTAGGTAAGCTGAGAAGCGTTTCTTAGATTACAGATGCCACACTAGTCCTTCCCATAATGAAGCCCAGCTAGGACATCACACTTTATTGCGACTAGCTTTAAGAGACTGATTTCTAGACATATTTTGTCCAGTTTTTCCTAATTTTGAAGGTGCGGCTGAATGCATACAATCCATGTCATCATCATACAGCTGTTGCCACGTAGAAATCGTTTGCAGCAGCCTGTCATGTTTCTGACCAAATAGAGACAGGTTTGGGAATTGACACTGTTGTAACAGACTGAAGGAAGCTTTTTCCTTTTGCCTGGTCAAACTTTTTTTTTTTTTTTTAATCCAATTAGGCTTAAGAAACCGAGCCAGTTTTTAATTTACTTAAAATTGAATCAGAATGAGATACACCAACAAGCTTTCCAGCTGTGTTAGAGGTGTAGCTATGAAACAGACAAAAAGTTTAAGGGATTGGTAACAAAGCAATCTTAATTTAAAGACAATCTGTATCTTCCTTAGTCATAAACCACAGTTAATGTGTCAGTCCAGCAGAGACAGAGAAGGTAAGGGCGCTTGCACTCAAAACCCAGCTGGGAGATAGCAAACACATTCTGTGGGATAAATGCCAGCCTGTGCTTTTCAGCTTTGTCTTAAAAATAGGTAGTTAGAAACAAGTTTAAGATGAGAGACATTTTTTCCATCAAAGCATCTGTTCTCAAAAGAGGTAGAAAAAGCACAAGATTTAATCTTAAGTTGGAAGAGTGAAATTTTGCAACACAAGGCATTAAAAACAACCAGGCTCCAGCCTGGTGAGCACATAGTCACCAACAGGAAAGCAACTCTGCAAGCTGCTGCATGCACCTTTCTTTGAAGTTCTGCTCTACAAATACCCTTTCACGTTGTCAACACAGAGATCCCAGCTCACGCAGTGTGGAATGTGTCACTTCAGCAATATGTTAAGTCTTTAAAAAGAAGGCAAAACGGGATGCTCTAGTGGGGACACAGGTGGATTTTTGGGTCGTGTTTTGGTTCCTTCCTTTGCCATTAACGTGTATTTTAGCCTAAGGGGTCCCACAGACCACTTACTGCAGAGTAAGACTGGTGCATGCTGTGATGTAGCTCGAGCAGGCACTCGGCTGGCAGAGTCGCAGCCTGGCACAGCTCAGCTGTATGGTGCTTCACCAAAGCACAGACATGACTCAAGGCTTCCTCTGCCCCGCTCAGAACCGAGGCCTGTGAGATGCACGCTAAGAAATCCAAATGCATGGGAAGCGTTTACACTTACTGGCTGGATGCCTGCTTTAGAAACTCTTCGTCTGTGTGTTTGAAGGTGTCCAAAAGACATCTCTTCACAGTTTTCTCCACGCTGACCACTTCACCTGTCAGACAAGGATAATAGCAACTAAGGTCCTGCTAAAACGTACCTGACCCATCTCTCTCCTCATCCAGCTGTCAATTTGGCAGTGCATCGCGCAGATCCTGCGCAGAGCAGCTGGGGCACATCCTGGGCTTGCACTACCAAAGGCTGACTGGTAACACGTATGGAGAATTTATGGCATATCCCTCTCCCCCAAGGGTGTATTTTTACTCTTCCTTTTCTCACAAAGGAACGCTGCCAAGCCTGGCAACAGCACATCTCACGCTTGCTTAGTGGTTCACTACTGGCTGCTTGCACCCTCGTGCCAAAAAGGCTTCCAGCCCTCTTCCCCAGGAGACAGCACTGTCTCTGTGCACACAAGTCAACTTGGAATAAGGAATGGAAACTGTAGAACTATACCCCGACAAATCCATTTGCTTAAGCAGCAGCCACAATTTCACAGCATAAAAGGTGACTGTTGTTCTACAGCCCTTATTCCACCCCTCTCACCTTTCGGAAATTTCTTGATCAGGTTGAGGTGCAGATTCTGTGCTGCGAATTTTGAGGCTCGGACTCCCCCGTGGCCATCAAAAACAGCGAAGTAGGAGACGCGTGTGCTGTGAGGGAACAAGCAGTGGCAGAGGTGGGCTAAGAAGGGCTCTTAGCCAGAAGGCAGTTCTGAATACACTCGTTTCCCTAACACCCTGCCCTGCCTTAGCCAGGGTGAAGAAATGCTGCACTCTAAGGCACAAGCAAAGGTAGCAAGTCCCTAAGCTCACACAGTCAAGGATTTTCACAATTTACATGTGCAAGCACTGAAAACCTCCTTGTAACTTTCTCCCCTCAAGAAAATGAAGAGGGGAAGAGAGTTTATAGACTACTATCTGGCATAAAAGCAGCTAAACGCTTCACCTCACAGGCACTGCAACTCTGCAGCACTACAGACATCAGTCTAAGTGATCCTACAGTTCTTTGCATGTCTAAACTCTCTGCAACCAGACAGGAAACTCAGATCCCTCAGCAAACAAAGTTCTCGGGACAACATCAGTTCCGAAGCTAAATATGGCATCAGGACGATGCTTGAAAGCGTTCCTTTAAATATAAATGTACACATGCACATACATTTATATGCATATTTTATTTGCTAAGAGTTTTGAACTTTTCAGATGAGAGAGTTCTGACATCTGTTTTGTCTTCTTCAAGCGTTCTCCATTGGCACAGTTAGGGTTTTTACACGCTGTAAAATCCCCAAGGCAAGAATTGATTGCTTATAATTAAGCCGAGGGTCTTAAGACATCCATGCTTCAGTTTGGGTAACAGAAGCTCAATATCCAGAGTTATTATGCCCTCACAATCCTTGTGAAGTCAGTGACTGAATTCACTGAACATCACTCAAAGGTATTTGTACGTAATCTCATCCTGCGACTTGCCCAGGAATACGGCTAACAACTCGATCCAGCTTTCCTAATAAAAAGCCCAAAACACACAACACAAAGCAGGCTGTAGGCGAGAGCACCAGCTGCTCCAAGCAAAAAAGATCAAGGCAAGCTGGAGCTCCTTCGCCTCTGCGACGGCTGCCATCCGTAGCTCTATCCCCTGGCTTTGGTGGTCAGGGCTCACTTACATTTGGGAGGGCAGAGGCTGGCACTCCTCAGTGATATCGTTTAAGATGACATGGGCGTCCTGCATCTCTTCTCTTTCACCTTTCCTCTCTGCCACGTAACCCTTCAATCCAAGAATGCCCACGGACCCTAAAGGGGGACAAAGCAGAGACATACAAATCAAACTCCCCTCATTGCCTCAGCTCAAACCAACAAATCGACGATCACTTTTCAGCTTTCAAAACATCCCCAGCCCCACAGCAAAGTATGGCCCTCACCCTGTAACAGCATATCTGGCACCTTCTGCTGAACATGATGTATTTTGTAACATGAGTTTTTAAGTTTTTATGTGCTCTCAAGGTCAGCAGCTACAAAAGCAGTTTGCCCCCATTTTGGGGGCAGCTCTACCCAAGCAGTACTGCTGGGCATCAGAGGGGGCTCTTATCGAACAGAGGGGAAATGCGTGGTACCACTGAAACTGCAGATTAAACAAAGCATAGCTTTAAAGAGGTGGGTTAGGGCAGGAAAGCAAAGCCCACTGTTTCCAGAACACGTAATTTCCTTTTCACCGGACACATCTTATTCCCAAAGCTGAACATAACACGTGGACACCTGCGCTGAAATCAAATGCGTTCTACGTCAAGGCAAGTCTCTCCCTCTCTCTGGCTTTCTTAGCAGCCACCTGGGGGAGAGATCTGTGGATCTGGCAGAAGAAAACAATGTGGATCGAGCCTTCCAGAGGCTTCATACCCAGTCCCCCTGCTGGCAGCACAGGCCCTTATCCTGCGAACGCCAAGGCACTCGCGGATGCCCAGCTCCTGCCACTTCAGCAGGACTGGTAAGGAGGCCCAAGTGAGGGAGGCAGAGAGTGCCAGAGAGCTTGAGGGGCTCCCACAACAGCGGCTTTTTCCCCGTGAGAGGCTGCAAACGCAAGCGGACTGAAGAACCAAAGCTCAGCTTTGGTCTGGACCTACTCAGCCCAACATCAAAAATACAAATTGAGTACATTTGTTTTCAAACTGTCTGAAAACCTTTACAAACTTTCTTTTCCACAAGTTCTTCCCTGCCGTTCTTCTCTTCCTCCTCCAAGGATTTCCTCTTCTCCCCTTTGCCATTGCTCCCTGCCGAGACCTGCTCAGTAGCGCCGGAGGCTGAAAGAGAATAAAAGCGCAGGCAGCTGAACTCTTCCAGCTCGGTTTTATTTGCAGAATTCAGCAGCAAGTCCTTCTGCACCGAAGCACTCTCGGGAGCACAGACTCGCACGCTCACGCAATATTAAGTGCCCGGTGTTATTACCATTTTGACAAAGACATGCCAACCGGCCACAAAGGCGTGCACACGGCGGGCAGCACACATCGCCGCCTAACCCGCTGAGCGCCGATTCGATCACCTCGAATTGTGCAGCCCTCCCTCGGGCACGGTACAGTCCTGTTTGGCCGGCGGGCGGGTTGATTCTGCCCACCAAGCCGCAGTTCGTGCGGCTACCAGCCTTTATTGCAGTTAATTGCTCAGGAAGTTAACGTTCCAGATTGAAGCCTTGCTTGCTTTTAATTATTATTATTCGTTTCTATAATTTGTAGCCACAACAATGCAAGGGAGCACATTTTGTTGCTCTGAAGGTGTACAACGTGTTTGTTACAGATTTCAGACAACAGGTTATAAATTAAAGCTTGCAATTAATACCATGATTTCCACGGCACCAGAACCCTAGCCTTTTGCCTCTGAGACTTGTTCCCATACGATAGAGAATTATCTGGCCTCCTCCCAGGCACTAGCAAACATCTGGCTGCGTGCACAAAGCCTCCCCTACCGGGGGTCTGGATTTGACAGAGTTTAGGGGCAGGAACGAGCAGTTTGTGCCCCTATGGAAAAGCAACGAAGGCCAGCGCAGTGCCAGAACGGAGCCGGCGCTGCCCTCGCTCTCAGCAAGCGCACGCTTGCCTCCAGACCCCGAGCAGGGAGCTTTCAGGCACAGCTGACGGGGCTCACGTGGCAGACATCCCCTGGATGCGCTTTGGGCAACAAATTAAACAAATTAGGTTTATTTCCAAAGAGCTAAAATCCCGATTTAGATAACGAGGGCACAGACGGCTGCGACCAGCACCAGCCCAGGTCAAGCCACCGTGCTCCCAACACAACGGGTCACCTCCGTGGGTTTCCCGGGAAGGGCAGCGCAGTGAGCCGGGCCCGTTGCTTACCGGTGTCCCCGCCGCTGGCTGGCGGGAGGTCGTCGAAGAGCAACGAGCCTCCTTCTCCTGGAGCACGACACAAAGGCAAGAAGCGGTCAACGTCCTCGTCCCGGCGAGGGAACGGCGCCCCGCGTGCCCCTCCCGGCTCCAGCTCCCGGGCAGCGGAGGATTAACGCGGGGCCCGGCCCCCCCGATAACCACGCCGGTTGCACCGGGCGCCTCCCGCCCCACCGGGAGCCCTACGGGCCCCGTCCCGGGGGATGGAGGAGGCGGCGGCGGCGGCGGGGCCCTACCTGGCTCAGCGCTGCCGGCCGGCGGGAGATCGTCGAAGAGCCGGGGCCGCCCCTGGGCCTCCTTCCCTGCAACACACCGGGAGAGGCTCGGCACCGGCGGCGGGCCCCGGCCGCCTCCA
>VXAA01001403.1:508958-520648 GCA_013399115.1 Anseranas semipalmata
CAGCGGGAGAGGGACGCGGTGCCCTCGAAACGGGAGTGGGAGCGAGGATTCGGGGAGGAGTGGGGGGCTGAGCTGGGGTGCGGGGCAAGGCAGGGAGGGGGGGGACAGAGGGACAGAGGAGGGAGCATGTCCCTGGTGCCCAGGGCGAGCTGCCACCCCCAGCGCGCTGGGGCCAGGACCCTGCCACCCATCCCGGTGCCCCAGCAGCGGCTGTCACCACTCAAGTGACAATGGCCGGAGCAGGAAGGGGGAGGACGCTTGGCACAGCAGGGAGCAGCTCGGTGGGGGCAGCCCCCCCAGCAGCAGGACCCCCAAGGACCAGGATTTGGTGCCCGTGGGGCTGCCTCCCCCTGCTTTTGCCGTGCCCTGGCCGCTGCCCGCACCATCCCGGCTGGCTGCCCCGCTCCCCTTGCTGCATTTTCCATCTCCCCACCTCTGCGCTGGGGGGGTCGGGCAGGAGCCAGGGGGGTGAGCACCGGTGGGACCCCGTAAGAGCAGAGCAGCGGCTGCGCTTTTGGGGTCTGGAAGGTAAGGTAAGGGTGGGGGGAGGCAGGAGGCGGCTCCGGGTCAAGAGCATGGGGGACCCCAGCGTCACCCCCCCTGCTGCTGGGGCCCCCCCCGGCCCAGCCACCCACAGTCACAACCCACCCGGGGCTGCCCCAGCCCCAGCCCCCTCGTGAGCCCCCTCAGGAAGCTGTGGCACAACCGCAGCGCGGCACAACCGCGTCCGGGCGGCCAAGCAGCAATTCGGCGAGAGCCGGGGCTGTGCCGGGGCCGGGAGCGGGGCAGGCTGCGGGTACCGGGGCTTTGGCTGCGCCCGTGGATGCGCTGCCGTCGCCCCTGCTCGGGACACTCGGGACGCCACTCTGAAAGAGGTGAGTCACGCTCTCGAAGGCATTGCATACGTGAAAACCACATGAGACAGAGTCGAGGCGAAGAATCGCTTTTCAGACACAGACCACTTGAGAAGAGAGAGCTCCCAAGGGAGGATATCAGAGAAGAGGAGAGTTAGGGGAAGGGGGAAAAGAGCAAAAAGCAAAGGAACGAGGCAAAGGTGAAAGAGAGAAAAGCAGGAGGGACCAGACCGAGCAAGTGCGCGCGAAATACCTAGTGTCATTTCCGAATGAAATGCTATAAGTAGAAGGCAACCCAGGACAAACACACACACGTACACACACAGAAAAACGAAACGTCAGAAAGCATCGTCCGTACGGGGCCGCCGCCACCGCCACGCGCCCTGCGGCACCCGCTGCCCGGCACGGGGCCGGCCCGGGGCGCACGGGGAGGGAGGAAGAGCGGGACGGTGCGAAGGCTCTGCCCTGGGGCTGCTCGGATGGGGGAAGCCCAGCAGAGCCCAGTGACCGTCAGTGCTCATCTCAACGCCCGTGCCGTGGGATGGAGCTGCTCATGTAGGGAATGCCCCGACAGGCGTGGTGGCCGTTTCCCGCGCTGCGCGGGGCTTTGCATCGCTTGCGTTCCCCTGCCTGCTCCCGCTGACAAGGTCCCCAAATCAGGGGCAAAAAAAAGAGCTCAGAGAGGGAATACCGAGGTTTACCCACTTTATGGAAGTCGCAGAAAACCCTCTGCAGCCCCAGACCTTCCTCCCTTAACTCTGCCCTCTCTGCAGGACCCCTCCTTTGCGGTGGCAAATCTCGGAGCAGCCTCTCTGCTCTCCTGGGGCCTGAAAGGTGCCCGTGCTCAGGCCCAGCAGGGGAGATCAGCTCGCCCGCCTCCGCCGAGGCAGCAGGAGGGGGTTTCTTAGCCCTTCCCTGGCACGCCAGGCGAGCATCGCCCTGCAGCAGCCTGGGAGCCCACGGGCAGCACCGGGGCAAGCCCACGTGCTCCTGCAGCCATCTGCGCCATCCCCGTGCTCCCCGGCGGGACAGGGTGCCACCAGACGGGCACACGGACAGACGGATGTCCTCGGGCATCCCCGAGCAGGACCAGCCTCTGGCTGCTGACGGTGGGACCCGGCAGACCCCAACAACTCCAGTCTCCCCGCCACATCCACCATTGCGCACCCCACCACGTGTACATCGCACCTACATACACAGGAGGGCTGCACACGCGCTGGCAGCCCCTATAGCAGCTACGGGGCGTGCGTACGTCATGCATGCGCTCCCACGCAGCACGGCACGCAGCACTGGCCCCCGGTGCCCTCCCCACGCAGGGCTGGGGCAGGGGCGGGGGGAACGGGGCCGCATGTCCCTGGCTGGATGCCGGAGAGCCGGGGAGAGCAGCGAAGTGAAAAGGCGAGAACGAACCCAAAACCAGGCGATGGGAGCACAGGCCAGCGAGAGCAAGAGCGAGGAGGAGCGAGAGCACGATCCAAACAAACAGCAAAACCCACGGGGAAGGGGCGGCGTGAGAGAGAGGTGCCCGGGATGTGGGGAGAGGAAGGGGTACGGGGGGTACGGGGGGGCTGGAAACCCAAGTGCCTCCGGCGGCGGAGTGAGAGTGCTGAGGTGTGGGGGAGAGAGAGGAGAGAGCGGAGGGGGGGGTGGAAAAAAAACCAATGGAAACAAATAATACCTAGGCATATCCGAATCAAGAAACTGCCTGCGAAAACACAAAACAATCACATGGTTAGTGTGGGCTCGGATGGGCAGCGGCAGCAGCGGTTTTGGAGAGAAGCAAGGAAGGGCCTCGGGCGCTGCCCCCTGCACCCCGGGGCTGCCCAAGGCGCACGGCGGGCACAGAGGGGTCCCGGGGAGCGCTGAACGCCCGCCCAGCGGCCCCGGAGGCTGTGGGAGGCTGCGGGAGATGGGCAGAGGCAGGGCTGCTGTCGGCGATGGAGGCTGCGCGGGGGACGGTAGCAAAGCAGGGAGCAGAAGCAGCCTGGGAGGAGGGCGAGGCGGGCGCCGCTCTGCCCGCTGCCGTGTCCTCGGCCTCGCGTCCCCGGCGGGCGGCTGGGGTCAGAGCATGCAGGACCGCGGCGGGATGGAAGCGCGGGGTTGCTGCAGCGGCCCCTCGGCATCTCGCTGGGAGCACAGCGTCCTCCGGTCCCCCGCCGCACCATCCAGCGCCTGCCACTGCCCCCCAAGCCCCACGCCCGGGCTCCCCAGGGTGACGGCGGGTACCCCACAGCCCTGAGGTGGGGCTCGCCCGCAGGCGCAGCCCCCGGCACGCAGGCGAGACAGGCTCCTGCCGGACCCCGGACCCCTGTCTGCCTGCTGCCCTCCCTGAGCATCTCTAGCAGCCACGCGGAGCCTCTCGCCCCGCGCACGGGGAAAGGCAGGAGCCGCGTTCAGCCCTGCCAGGCTGCGCCGGGGATGCTGCGGATCAGATCTGGCCGCAGCCTGGACCAAAGCAGCGGCTGATGCACATCGCTGCGAGCCCGCGTGCCAGGGCGTCGCATCCATCTGGCTCCCGTACGTCTCAGAGCTGCGGCTCTGCCCGTCTGAGCCCTCCTCTCCCCACCGTCCCAGGCCGTCAGCCTCCTGCCTGGCCTCGCTTTGCTGTCCCAATGGCTGTGACGATGTCCGACACTCACACGCATGCCCGGCCCCATGCCCAGGCACTCCCAGCGGGATGCAGTGTGCCTGGGGGCTTCCCTGCCAGTGCTGGAGGGTGGCACCTCGCGGCCGGAGCTGTGTCATTGAGACACTGGCCTCTGCGGGGAGGAGTGACCCAGTGGTCCCGAAGAAAATGAGGGGAGAGATGGTCCTGCTGCCATCTGGGATGCTTCTACACCAGGAACCGCCCGGCTCCCAGCCCAGAACCGGCCCTGCTGCTCCCTGTACCACCAACAACCGGCCCCGTCCTCGTCCCCAGATGTCACAGCGCCCCGCACGCACACGTTTCAACCACACCACAGCCGCGGTGCGGGGACAGCCCTGCCGGGGCAGGCGTGAGGGACTTTCCCCCATCGCCCCAGACAGACGGGGATAGGCCATGGGCACGAAGCGGCATTTCCAGTTACTTAGCCAGGACACGGGACAGAGTTTGTGGCAGGTTGTGTCACTACAACCTCCTGTCACTGTCACTGAACAGGACCCTGACCCCAATTCCCCATGTGGCCACCCATGGTCTGGAGAGGCCTCGGGGGGGAGGAGAAACGGGGCTGGTGCCCCAGGCTTTGGAGGCTCCCCAGGACCCTCTGCAGCTCCAGAAAAGCCCCCCCAAAGCAGCAAGGGCCAGCGGGACCCTACAGAGGGGCCCAGAGACCCCAGGGAGAGGGGGGGGTCCCCACATCTCCCCCAGTGCCGCGGCTGGGGGAAGAGCAAGAGAAGCAGTGGCACGCACCGGTCGTCCTGGGAGGGGTGGATGTAGCCGGAGGACAGGATGTTCAGGGACAGGATGTTGGGGTCGATGAGAGACTCGTCAGCTTCTGGGGTGTTCCGGATCCGACCTGCAAACGCAGCACAGGGACCCGCTCAGGCCCCCCATGCCAGGGTCCCCATGACCGGTGTGCACCCCCTGTGTCCCGGCTGGTGCCCAGGACCGTGATGGCACCATGGTGGCACCTGCAGGGCAGTCACCTCTGTGCTGTTTCAAGTGGGATAGCGGGTGAAAGGTGGGAAAGGGACGGGGTGGGGGGGAAAGAGGCACAAAGCCCTAGGGATGCAGGGAGGATTTGGGGGAGCTCTGATGCCACCCCACCTAGCTCTGCTTACCCACAACCAGCTCCCGCACTTCCTTCCAGCGGATCAGGCTGCCCGTTTCATGCACCAAGGTGACGGTGATTCTCCTCTGGATACCCTGAGACCCCCGAGGCCAGCGAGAAAGGGGCAGAGGTTAACACAGCACCTGGACAGCGGGGCAGGAGCCAGGCAGGGTGCGACAGGGACTCGGGGAAGGAGTACCTGGTGGAGGAGGAAGGTGCCATGGCACGGCATGCCTCCGCGGTGGTCCACGACGGCTGGGATGTAGCTGGAAGAGAGGACGGTGATGGGACACAGCTCCGCTCGTGCGCCCAAGCCCACCATGCTTCCCCTTCACCACGTAGCCACAAGCAGGCAGAGATGTTCACCCAGGGAGGGTGCCGGGGCCACCTCACGTCCCCAGATACTCAGCACACCGCCGCCGGTGCGACCGATCCCGAGGAAGAACGAATCCTCGCTGCTTAGGGGTGCTCACGGGGAGCTCCCGCACGCGAGCGCGACTGCGTCGAGGGCTCGCAGGCAGGACTTACTCGCCGTTGGCCTCCAGCTCGCAGATCTCGAAGAAGACCATCAGGTCGTACTTGCACTGGCAGGGTCCGGCGCTGGGACGAGTCATGGTGCTCAGCTTGGTGGCAGGCACTGCAGCGGGCGGGAAGGACGAGTTAACAGCGAGGCAGGAAAGGGGGAGGTTGCTGCTGAAGTTTAGAGCGTGGCACACAGCAGCGAGCAGCAGGAGGCAGAGCAGGCAGGGGCCTGGGCAGGGGCTGGGGACAGGCAGAGCCACCAAGCAGGGTGGCAGCAAGGCAGGAGGCAGCGTGCATTGCTACCAGGGGAATGCAGCCCCATCCTGGAGACCTCGCTGGCCATCGGGTGCTTCCTCCCACTCCCAAAGCGGAGCAGCGAGGGTTCAGGATGGGGCTTCCCCCAGAGACACCCATCCCAGCCCCGCGGCCCCAACGGGGACAGGGACAGGTTCCAAACCACACAGCGCCGCTCCAGCACCAGTGGAGCAGCTCGCGGACAGCTGGATGTCCCCTGGCGCTGGAGCGGGAGGCGGGCAGGCATCACAGCAAAGCACCGCACTCAGCTGAACCAGAGCAACTCGGGTCTCGGCAGCCAAAGGCAGCGGGGACTCGCACGGCCCCTGTGAGGGCGGCAGCGCCACGCCATCCCCGCTGCCACCCGCACCGCGTGTCCCCCGGGGGATGGCTGCGGTGAGAGACCTGAGGAGCTGCTGGCCCTGCAGCAGCCCTGTGCGGGCACGAACCCGGCTTCTGCGCCTTCCCGACGGCACGGTCTGCGGTGGGCAGGGGCGGTGGGTGGCTGGGCTCCTCCGCACCGAGCCGCAGGAGGGAGGTGGCGGCGGTGGCAGCCGCCAGCGCGTGCCCGGAGAGCGCGTCCAGGAGCGAGCCCGCCAGTGCGGCCGGCACCGAGCACCCGGTGAGCCAGAGGGGTTTGGCATGCTCTTGCGGGGAGGGAGGGAAACAAACAGAAAGGCCAACACAAAGCAAAGCGGTTACACGTGGACGCTTGGCACGAAGGAGGGGGACCGTGGGGCTGCTGTGAGCACAGGGGGAGAGGCGCTTGCAAAGGGGTTTGCATCAGCCCTACACCGAGCAAGCGGGTGCTGAAGGGCCTCTGGGTGCTCTGGTGCACAACATTATTTTGTGATGCCCCTGAGGTCCTGCCCTGCAAGCGCACGGCGGAGGGCGCTGGGAGCGGGACGCAGCGGGGGACCTGGTCTGCGGCCTGGGGACCGCATGAGAAGGGCAGGATGCTGTCCCCTACCTGGCTTGGAGAGCGGCATCACCCGTGGGAAGTGGCGCCGGGATGGCCTCAGGGGGCTGCAGGGAGAATAGGCTCAGATAAAAGCATCTGCAGCAAGAACTGGCAAGGGAGACCCAAATCCAGCCTGGGGCCACCCGCCTCCGCACCCCCACGAAGCCAGGGGTGCTCTCCCAGCCCGGCCCCCCCAGCACTGGCGGGAAGACAGAAGGACCCATGCGTGGCCCAGGCGCACCCACCTGAGGACGTCCTTGCAGAGAGGCGGGAAGGGGTGCTGCTGATAGTGCCCGAAGACCTCAAATACAATCGGCTGGCTCTTGATGTATTCAATGAAGGACTTGGTCACCTCCACAGCAATCTGAGAGAGAAAGAGCACGTGGGTGTGCTGTCTAGTTTGGAAAGGGATGTGATGCAGTGAGAAAGCAGGCACTGGGGAAGAAGGTGCTGCTCTGGGTTGAAGATCCATCCAACACCCTGGGGAGACACCGGCAGCTGCGGAGGTGAGGGTACTCACGTTTTGGACATGGTAGAAACCCAGCGGTGGCCCTCGTCCAGTGTTCTTCAAGGGCTCTGTTGAAAAGGCCTCGTCGTGGCGATGGATGAAGCTGCAAAGGGAAGGAAAGTCGTTTGGGGGCTGCAGGACACCGCAGAGGCTGGGTGCACTGGAACAAGGAGGGGAGAGAGGGTAGGGACCGAGCTTGTGCCCCAGGGCTGGGTCCTGTCACCTGGGCTGGGCTGACACAGAAACCCACCCCACGCTGATCTGCAGCCCCCAGTGCCTATGAGACACTCCTCAGCTTTCACCAGTGACCAAACGTGTGTCCAAGCAAACACACACTCATCCTGCAGCTCTTGGTTTTGCCTCCCCTCCCATGGAAGCCTTGGATCAGAATTAAGGAAGGGAGCAGAGCGTGGGATGAAGCTCCCAATGCTATCTCTGCCTGCCTCCTCCTGGGGCAACCAAAGGATGTGAAGGCCAAAGCGTGGAGGGAGATAACGGGCTGGGGGGCCACCAGGGTCTCACTTGAACTGGCAGAAGATATCCGCGTATTCTGCCGAGATGCTGGAGGCTTGCAGGACAGTCACTCGGAAAGTGAAGATGCTGCCCAGCTTCAGGTGGTCCAAAGCTGCCTCCAGAGGCCCGTCCATAGTGGACTTCTCCGGGCTGTCCAGGAGAAGGTCCTCTGGGGTCACTGCAGGGAGAGGAGAGCCCTCAGCCATCAGGAATCGTCCTCCTGATGCCTGCCAACAGCTCCGTGCTGCTGCTGGGCACGGGCTGCTGGAGACGTGGGCTTTCGGCGCTCAGGAGGCCCGGGTGGGTGAGCACTGGCGGCTCACCGCTCACCTGCGCACGTGTTGTTGTTGACTTCATCGGCAGAGGGACCCAAGTCGCTGATCTGCCCCTGGCCTTCGACGATCCGCAGCTCCTCCTGGGAGGTCCCCGAGCGAGACATCCCCACGGCGGGGCAGGACTCGGACTGGAACTGCAGGAAGGCGATGGAGGAGCGGGCCTGAGGGAGGCCGGTGGTGCCACCACCACGGTGCCGGAGCGCGGGCACAGCCCCGGGGGCAGCTCCAGCCTGTCCCTCCTGCCCCACAGCAGCCCCCCCGACACAGGGCTCCTTGAGCGGGGGGACCAGGGCTGGAGGTCGCCCAAAGAGGGCTGCGCACCGCCCGACGGCCGCGACGGACGGCAGCAGGGCACAAAGCAGCATGCTCCTTCAAACCCTGGCGGGACGGGTGCGCCTCGGAGAGCGCGGGGGCCTACAGCCACCGCCCCCCCGTGCCACCGCCGCGGCCGTACCTTCTNNTTCTCAAAGTGCTGATCGTCGAAGGATATCTTCGCCGTCCCCGACTGCCGCACTCCGGAGCCGTAGTCTGGGGCTTCCTCGTCGGCTGCAGGAGGGAGGTGGCGAGGCGTTAGTGGGGGGCCCGGGGGGCGTGGGGGCCAAGGCAGCGCGGGGCCCCCCCTCGTACCTGAGATGGCCTGGACGGCCACGCGCAGGAAGCCCTTCACCTCGCCCTTCTCGCTGACGATGGCCACGCGGTGGACCAGGGGNTCCCAGGTCACCGCTGAGGCCGCGACGGCGCTGCAAAGCAAAGCCATGAGGGGCAGCCAGGGCCAGCGCGGGGCGGGGAGCGGGCGAGCTGGCACGCCTCGCCTGCTGTCACCTCCGCCGCGGGCGGGGGCGCGTCCCGGGGAGGGGAGGGGACGGGACTGCGCTGGTGCCGCAACAAGCTGGGAAGAGGACCGTCTTGGCGGTGACGAGCTGGAGGACGGGGGCAGGAGGTGCCGTGAGAGAGCTCGGGGGTGCTGCGGAGGCAACGGGGAGCGGGCGAGGCAAGGCCAGGGTGGGGAGGGAAGGGGCGAGGGAGGGGAGGGAGGAGAAGGTCCTGCCTGGGGCCCTGAAGCCTCCAGAGGTGAACCTGCCCTGGGTGGTGGTGGCCGGAGGTGGCTGGGGAGGCCGCATGGCGTGGCTGGTGGCAGCGGTGGCGTGCACGTGTCCCCACGCCTGGGGTGTCCCCGCCTGGGGCCTTGGGGTCCCGGGCCATCCGCCGGGACGTCACCGAGCGAGGTGCCACCATGGGGCTGAGCTCCCGGGGACCTCCTCCAGGTGTCCAGGCTGGGGACAGGCACGTGGCCGTGCGGCGCTGCCCGTTCCTCAAGCATTCGGCCTCCTCTTGCTGCCTTCCTCGTGCTTGCGGCCAGCCAGCTCGGTGCCTCTCTCCCCGGCTGGAAGCTGGGGACCCATTTTGGTCCTTTCTGCCCAAGACGTGGCGTTCGGAGGTCCTTCTGGTGCTCCAGTGATGGCAGCGCGCCGTGCCCTCAGCCCTGCTCTCCTGCCCTGAGTGTCTTGAGACACGGCATCCTTGCGCTCTATGGGTCAGGATCCTGCTGGTGCTGGGCAGGACACGTCGGCTTTCGGGGGCTCCTGAGGGGGCTGTGAGCATCTCCAAGTAGCTGGCTTTGCTGCTCACGGCTTCCTAACCTTGCAGGCATCCAAACGGCATCCGAAAGCCCGAGAGGGCTCTTGCAGAAAGGCCACAGCCCTGCATTTGAAGCCCCAGCCTTGAGGTGCAGAGGTTCTCCCCGCTGTTGCAGCTCGGGCCGACCTCAAACCGCTGTCTGAGGCTTTTTCCACCCAAAGCGACTCCGAGAGGAGTAGGCAATCCCCCACCAAGCATCCCGCACCAGGCCCGTCTTGCCCCATCTCTTCTCAGAGGCCACCAGGGCCGAGGGGCCTGCCCATCAGCCTTTCTCCTGCCCCGAAATCACCAGGCAGCTCTTTGGGATGAAACCGGGGGGGATGGAGAAGGGAGGGAAGAGGGGGAGGGAGAAGGAGGAGGGCGGGGAGGAGGGGGACAAGTGTGTCACTAGAGGAAGGAGGGCAGGGACACTAACCACAAGATTGGTGAGGTGCAAAGATGGCATGCTCAGACCAAAGAAAAGCCTTTCCAAAGGAATACAAAAGTGAAATAACCCCAATTTTCGCTAAAGCTTTGGAGAGAGAGAGCCAGCAGCTAAAAAAATAAAAATAAAAATAAAAAAATAAATGAAAGAAAGAAATAAAGGAAAAAAAAAATAATCAAAGACAAGGATCCAATCATAAACCAATCAAAGCACACTTCACGAGAAATGTGGCCGGCACAGCTGCTGCGCGGGGAGCCAAACCCGGGGCAGACTCAAAAGACCGTCCCCCCGGCGTGGAGCGGGGCTCGCAGCCGCAGAGGCTTGCTCAGCAGGTCGGTGGGTTTGTTTTTGAGGTGCCCCCAAGAGTTTTGGTTTTGGTTTTGGTTTTTGAAAAAAAGGAAAAAAGAAAAAGGAAAAAAAAAATGTGGAAGAACCCAGCTCTTTCGGTCTGAGGCTGCAGGGCTCTTACCCCACCTCCTCCCTCTCTGCCTGTGCTGCTCCATCTCCTCCCCGCCTCGCTCCCCGTGCCCCAGGCTTTAACACGGCGAGGAAAAGCAGCCCCAGCATGGGGGGGTCTGCCTTGGGTGACCCCCCCTGGCCCCTGGAGTGGGGGCTCTGGGTCCTGCTCCGGGCACACATCCCCTCGTCCCCTTGGGAAGACTTCTGCAGCGAAGCCAGGGGGCCAGCATCACCCTGCCCACAACAGGAGGGCATTTTGGGGACGGGCGGCTTGCGACTGGGTTTCAAGGAATGGCTGGAGCCTTGGGGGTTTCTCCAGGCCAAGATGTGACCGAGCCCAGGGGTCTCCTGGCAAATGGGGAGGAGAAATCAAGGCTCTTTTCCCTTCCTGCTCCTGCAGCCCGGGTCCCTGCATGCCCTCCCTGAGCATCCCCTGCGCTGGCGGCTGCCAGCCTGTGGGAACGGCCCCGAGCCGCGCACGGGGCGCGGGCGGCAAGAGAAAACACCGCTGTCCAAAGAGTCCTCCTCTCCCTCCGGATCCCAGGCTCCCCTCACTCCCACAGCTCCCCCGAGCCACATGAGCCCCCCCAAATCATCCCAGGGGCTCACACTGACCGGCACAGCCCCATTTCTCCCTGCTGCGCTGGGACAGCCACAAAACTTGTGGCCTCACAGCACCCATGCATCGCCTGCCCAGGACGAAGGTGCGGAGCCATGTGCTCACGGTCTTCACCGCGACTGGCACGAGGTGGCCCTTTCGGGGACAAAAACACCTGGACCCCAGCACAGGTCCCGCAGCACAGTGGGTGCCAGGGACACGGCGACCTCGTGTTTTGGGGGGCTGCCCAAAGCAGGGATCTGCCTAAGGGGTCTGGCACTGGGTCGGCGCGCTCGCCCTGCCTCCGCGGTCCCTGTGCCCTCGGCGCTGTGCTTGTCACAGCCCTACCTCGGTGGCCCCGGCCGCAGCGGCTCTCCCGGCCGGCCGGCCACCCCTGCGCCCGCGGGACGCCCTGGAGGTGGGGGTCGTGCTAGAAAGCAGTTCCCTCATGCGAAAGAGCTAGTTCCTTCCCGGCATGCTCTCCTAAAACCTCACCAACCTTCCTACTAAACTGAACAGGGGGGAGCGGTCGTAAAACGGATCCCGGCCATCACACAGCGGGCACTCCGGAAAGATGTCTTCCTCCAGGTCCTCCGCCTCCTCCTCCTCCTCCTCCTGCCCCTCGTGCTGCTCGTCAGCAGGCTCGGTGATGTCGGAGTCGGGGTTCGAGAAGGTAGGGGAGGGGGTGAGATCAGCCATGCGCTCGCTCATGCATGTGTTGAAAAGAGGAGAGCTGTTGCAGCCAGAGATATCTGAACTAAGGTTAGTACAACAAGATAGAAGACAGGTTAACACCAGCTGTTCCAAACAGAGAGAGCAAGAATAGGAATTT
>VXAA01001403.1:556638-578608 GCA_013399115.1 Anseranas semipalmata
GGGCTCCGGCGGCCGCGGCTCCTCCGGGGCCGGCTGCGGCAGCCTCCCCCTTCCTTCCCTCCGAGCCTCTTCTCTTCCCTTCTCTGTTAGTTTTTTTGTTTTTATTAACGCTCGGATAGAATCGCTTCCAGTGCGGGAGGGTGTGTGTGGGGGAGCTGGATGACCCCAATTAAATTCGGAGATTTAAAGCGGTACCGGGATGCTGAGCTTGGGCTGGGAGCGAACCCCGGGGCTTGCAGGAGGAAGCCGGCCTCGCACGAGTCCCGCCAGCCTTGCGGGAATCGCCCCCGACCTCGGCCGGGGCTGGCTCGCGGGCGCGAGCACGGGGCACCCGCAGGGCTGCGGGTGGGACGGGGAGAAGACAGAGCCGCCCTCCGGGCTCTACCGAAACGTGAAGGCCGGGAGCTCACCACGCGCCCAAACCTTTCGCTTCGGACGGGCAGGTCTGGGCTGCGGGCTCCCCGCAGCCTGGGCTCGGCCCCTGGGGTGCTCTCGCAACCCCCCCAGAGATGCCCTAGAGATGCTGCGCGCAGCCCTGGGGCTGCGGCCGGGAGCGTCCCGTGGCCACCGACAGCCGCAGCCTTGTTTGAAAGCCCGGGCACCGTGCGGCTGTGGAAACGCCAGCGCTGGAGCAGATGTTGCGAGGCTCCCAGGCTGCGAGCTGAGCGGCAGATGTGGGACGTGCCTGCCGATCTACATGTGAGAGTCATTAATTGAGCTGGGAGGACACACTGGCATCCGTCGAGTTTTCTAAAATTGCATTTTCTTCAAGAATTTTAAAACGGAGCCTTCTGCTTTCCACGCTGTTTCCACCCAGGGATGCCGATGTGCCAGTGTCCCCACAGCTGGGCACGACGCGGCTGCTCCCCGCGCACCAGCCGGCACTCGGGAGCCGCGTGGGTGCCCGGCTGGGGCCAGCAGCTGCTCCGCAGGGACGCGTGCACGTGCCCGGGCACTGCCAGGAGGGAGGCGCGTGGTCCCGCGCCCCAGCCAGAGCCTGGGGGTGTGCTGAGGAAGGGTGTGACTCTATGTTGAAAGATGAAGTTTCACGCTCAGCCTGCTGCAGGCTTGCCACGGGACGTTGGCATCCTCCAGCCTGCTTCTGCACCGGGACAGGCTCTCTTTGGGTCGGAGCATCGTTCGGCAGCTTCCAGCAGGAGCCCCGCGGATGCGCAGCGTGGCTGCGGAGGCATGTCCTCGTCCCTCCTGCCGTGCTGGCCGGGCCCCAGGAAGCCTTCAGTTCTGCTGACACTGAAAGCACCGTGCTTAAACCAGTTCCCCAGGGCGATGCAGGCGGGGATATTCCGGCGATGGTCACACCTCGGCTCTGGCAGCTCCCGCTGGGGCTGAGCCCTGAAGCCAAGACCTGGGAAGGAGCAGTCCCTGTGGCTCCACCGAGCACTTGCCTTACGTGGTGGGGATGCGCTTCGGCTGCCGGTGCTTGCTGCGAAAGCTGCCATCGGCGGTGTTCAGGAGGGTCCTTCAAGCGGTGACAGATGGTCCGGCAGCCTCCAGGGAGCCAGAATTTGGGAACTGCTTGCCCTGAGAGCGGAGGACCTGACGGCGCAGCTGTGCGGCAGCGAGAGGGAGGCTCGTGCAGGCTGCTGGCTCCGTTGGGTGTTGCCCAATGTGCCGGGCGCACGCAGCAGGGTGGGACGGGCACGGTGCTGGGGCTTGCTGCGACCTGTCCCCCTCTTCCTCCTTGGGTGTGTGGCCCGGGGCGGGTCCTTGTCTGCCCCCAAGGTACAGCTGGTCTTTCAGCATCCTGAGGGGCCTGCAACCCTGCCTGGGACCCCTTTGGGGACAGGAGGATGAAGCCCAGTTTGGAGCAGCTGGCATACAAGTTGTTCTGTGGGCAGCAGAGCCGGAGGAACCCAGCTTTCTTCTCTTTGGATAGGAGAGTGGGGGAGATGGGCAGGTGTGGATTTTCTGATGTCTAGTAAGCGCTGCGGTCACTTTCATACACCCAGCTGTCAGGATAGTTGGTGTCTTGGCAGTCTCTTTTGGATTTGGTCCCAGTTGACCAGCAGTTCAGAGCAGATTCATGGGGCAGACCAAGAGTTGCCCCCTGTCCTGCCTGACCCCTGCGGCTAACAGAGTGCTGAGCACCGTCCCAGCACCATCCCGGTGGTGAGCTCACGTACCACCTCGCTACAGGACAAGCCGGGACGCTGTGACCCATCATCTCAGCTGGGTGCAGGTGCTGGTTGGACCTCGTGCGTCTTCGGCACGGTGACTTCTCCCAGATGAAAACACCAGCCCTGCAGCGGGAGATGTGCAGGCCCTGGGGCTTGGCCTGCAGTGCCGTGCCCCCTGCCCGTCACTGGGGTGCCCACCTTGAGAGCGGGCCGCCAGCGAGAGCCGGGCCCTGGGGGGTCTGTCCGAGCCCTCCCCTCTTCCCCCATAAAACAAACAAAACAAAAAAACACAACCCTTCTTGGCGCCGGCTCTCTCCCATCTTGCTTTAATAACAGGAAGAATGTTCCTCTGTGGACACTGCGAGGTTACGAAGGGTTTGTGAAAGGGGAATCGTGTTCCCCTTAGTCACGGTGGCAGCTGCCCGGGGTGCCGGCCGCTGCCCCGTGCTCTGTGCTCGCTCCTGGGACCCCGACGAACGGCCCCAGTGCTTGACCAGCACCAAGGGCCCCTGCCCACGCCCCCCAGGGCTGTGAGTGCCCAAAGGGCAAAGCGACACCCCTGCAAATGTCACACCTGCAGGCCTCCCAGCCCTGAGCAGTGCTTAGGCCTGTTCCCCCTGGAATATTTTGGCTGTGGGTTTCCGCAGTCGTGGTTTTGGGGCTGCGAGATGGTCTTTGCCGTGTCTCGGCCTCTAATTACGGGAGTTAATAAGTGCTGGGAGCCAGTGAGCCCTTGGGTATCGGCATCCCCGTGTTGCCTAGGGGGGGCCTCAGTGGGATGGTGGCGCTTGGTCCCGCTCGTTAGCCAGCCCGGCTGCTCGTTAGCTGGTCTGCAGCGCTGGTTTGGGTGCCCCCAGCCTGGGCGGGCGCTCTCCCAGCTGTTCCTGCCGGCCCTGGCCCGGATCTGGCAGGAGAACAGGGCCGGGTTTGTTCGGGCCGCCCCCCCCCCGCCCCGCTCCCGGCCCTCCGCGGTGGAGGCTGGGGAGTGAGGCCGCTTTCCCCAGCCCGGCCGTCGGCAGTGAGGCCCGGGGCACGTCCGTGCTTCAAAGGGCAGGAAGGGGAAGCGCTCAAATATTTGTGGAAGGAGGCTGGGGGGGGGAAACAGGTGAAGGAAAAAGCACCTCTGAAATAAGGATTCGGGCCGGCCGGGGCTGTGGGGGGCACCGGGGGATGTCCCCATAGAGGCATCGGTGCTTCTTGGGGCTGGTGCCATCCTTGGCCGTTGTCCTCCCTCTCCGCAGGTTAACAACAACGGGATCATCTCCTTCCTGAAGGAGGTTTCCCAGTTCACGCCGGTCGCCTTCCCAATCTCCAAGGACCGGCGCGTGGTGGCGGCTTTCTGGGCAGACGTGGACAACCGGCGGGCGGGCGATGTGTATTACCGGGAGAGCCAAGACCGGGCCATCCTGGATCGGGCGACCAGAGACATCGCGCAGTATTTCCCTGAGTTCCCTGACTTCTCCGCGCAGTGGGTGTTCATCGCTACCTGGTACCGAGTCACCTTCTTCGGGGGAAGTTCGTTTTCGCCGGTGAGCAGTAGGGGCACCGGCGGGTGGTGGGCAGAGCTCGTGCCACAACGCCCTGTGCGGCCCCGCGGCACCGGGGCTGGGGCTTTGCCAGCGCTCCCGAGGCAGCCGGAGCATCCTCTGCCTGCCAGCTCTGACGAGCAAGGGAGCAATCAACTTAGGGGTGGGTTTTTTAAGAGGGGTTCCTGAAGGAATCGGAGCTTTGGTGTCTTCTACAGCTTTGCTGAGGAGCTCGGGTTTGTGCCCGGAGCCCCAGGTTTGCAAAAGCTGGTTGGAAACTTGTCTCTAAAGCTTTGTTCCTTTTCCGTCCTTTTTCTGGCCCACTCGCTCCTTAACCGTGCTCCCTGCCCACCCTCCACCCTCTCACTGCCTTCTCCCCTCCCTCCCGCAGGTAAACACTTTCCAGATCGTCCTCATCACAGACGGCAAGCTCTCCTTCACCATCTTCAACTATGAGTCCATCACCTGGACCACGGGTATGCACGCCAGCAGTGGGGGGGACTTTGCTGGGCTTGGCGGCATCGCAGCGCAGGTAAGCAGTGGCCGCGGCCGTCGCCCCCAGGTACTGCCCGAGCCCGCCGCGCTCGCGGCCGCTCTTTGCTTTCCCTAGAGCCGTTCCTGGCAGCGCAAAGCAGCCCGGGGATTTTTGGTGGTGGCTCCCTCCCTCCTTCCCTCCCCCTGCTTTTCTAAAGTTCTTAAATATCCGTGTGTGCTCTCATTCCCGAAGCTGAGACCATATAGGGGACTTTGTTATAACGAAACCACGGTTCTTTACCTTGGCTGCTGCCTCTTAGTTCCTTTTCCTTCCTAACCTCAGACTTTAAGAGCAGCTCAGCAGCTGCCGCGGCCAGCACAGCTTTCGCTTGTATTTTTATTTCATCCTTGTGTGCGTTGTTGTGTTTAAGAGGAAAAAAAAAAAAAAAAAAACCACAACCCAGTCCCCATTCGGATGTGTGAATTTACCACCAGTTGATCTGTCCTTGGCTCCCTGCCTGCAGGAAATCGCAGGTGTAGAGGAAGGGGACACGTTTTGAATCCCCAAATTCAGGAGCGCGAGTTTTATGGATGTAAACAGAGCAGCAGCAGCGCACCTTGGCCAGTGGGCAGCCCTCCAGTGGCTCCCGCCGAGGAGAAGCGGAGTCTCAAAGGAGGAAATGTCCCTCTCGCCCCGCGCCTCCAGACGGGGCTTGCCGGAGGGTGCTGTGAGCCTGGACCCCCCTCGCACGCGGGTTCCTGAGTACTGGGAAGAAACAGGCTGCGGTCGTTCTGGGGAATAATCCGTCGTTGTGGGGATGCAGAAGGAATCCAGGAAACCTGGGTGGTGGTGACGATGTGTGGTCCTGCAGGGCATCCCCTTGTGCCGCCACGCCTCTCGCCTCCATCCCCGAGCACCACTTTGCTGTATTGATGTCCCTTTGCTCTCTGCCCTTGTCCTCCCAGGCAGGTTTTAACGCCGGTGATGGAAAGCGCTACTTCAACATCCCCGGATCCCGCACTGACGACATCGCTGACGTGGAGATGACGACAAATGTGGGTATCCCCGGGCGCTGGGTGTTCAGAATCGATGATGCCCAGGTGCAAGTGGGGGGCTGCAGCAATACAAGTAAGAGGACAGCAGTTAGGTTTATTTAACTCCCAACCCGACCCCAAACTGTTCTCCAGCCCTGTCTTTCCCTGCCTCGACCCCAACCCTCCCCTCCCTCCCCGAGGGGAGAGAGCAGCAACCCGCGGGTGGATCAGACAGCTCGAAGGGCTCGGGGAGGGCTCGGGGCGGGGGGGACAGCGATGGGGACGCCGTCCTTTGGAGCTGCCAGCCCCCGGCACGGCTGCGGGAAACCTGGCTCCCATGGATCTCCGCCTGGGGATCGCCAGGCCGGTTTGGGGTCCGGCCGCTCGTGCTGGGGCTGCCTGCCACGGGCTGCAAAAGCCGATGGGGAGGAAAGCTCTCGAGACCAACGCAGGCTGTGAGGCACGGAGGGCCGTGCGGGGTGCCGGGGAGGAGGTGAGGGTGAGCGCAAGGGGCTCCGCAGGCCCCGTACCGCCATGGGGCTGGGGAGGCTCGTCCGTCCCGCGGGGTGGCTGCTGCCCGGGGATGCCAGCAGCAAGCAGGGGCTGTGCCCGGCTGCCCCAGCGTGCCGTCCGCAGGGCCGCTGACCTCCTGTTCCTTGTCCCCGCCCCACCCTGGCTGTGTTTTCTTACCTGCTAATCTATGGCTAATCTACGCGTGTTTTGTATCACCTGTGGGTTTGCTTTGTACAGGTTCTCCCGCCCCTCTTCCCCTGTGCCCCAGCCCATAAGCAAGGGCTGGCTGGATAACGCCTGGCGTTTGTCCCCTGCCCGGCGGGGCTGGCCCTGCCTCCCCGCTCCTGCAGCAGGAATAAAACTGTTACCCTACCCGGCAGCGAGCCCGAGAGGAGCGAGCCCTGCCCAGCCGTGGGGCGCGCAGCCCCCAAACGTGGGCTCCCCAAGCACCCCAGAGAACCAGGCGACCGTGTCCAGCCCAGCACGTGGACAGCGGTGCCAGTGGGGCTGGACGGACGCCGGGACAGACCCCGATGGTCGCGGCACCGGCCGGCAGCGCGTCAGCCCTGCCCGGGGCAGGCTATGTGAGCGGAGGGCACGCTTGTCTCCGCAGCCTCCGTGTGCCTGACACTGCGGCCCTGCCTGAATGGGGGGAAGTGCATCGAGGACTGCATCACGGGGAACCCCTCCTACACCTGCTCCTGCCTCGCGGGCTTCACGGGGAAGAGGTGCCACGTCGGTGAGCGGCCTCCCCGCGCCTCCGCGGCCTCCCCGCGCCTCCGCAGCCTCCCCGCTGCGGGCTCCATCCCCGCCTGCCCCGCTCCTCGCTGAGCCCCTGCCCTCCCCTCGCTGTCTTTCAGACGTGGACGAGTGTCTCTCCCACCCGTGCCAGAACGGAGCCACCTGCGTCAACGGTGTCAACAGCTTCAGCTGCCGGTGCCCGCCGGGCTTCCGAGGTGCCAGCTGCGAGATCAGTGAGTGTCGTGCTGAGACGTGGCCGCCTCCGTCGGAGCGGGGCTCGGGGAGCAATGAGCACCCGTGGTTTCCGCTGGGCATCCCACGTCTGCTCTTAGGTGCTGCGTTGGCTCCTACCTGCAGAGACCGGGCCTGCAGGCAGCCGGAGCAGGGGTTGTGTTTTAGCTGCCCTGCGTGAGAGTGAGATGCATGCGCCTGGATGCGGCCCCTTCGTAACCGGGGACGGGGAAGCGTTAGGGGGCTGTGCTGCCGGGCTCGGTGGAGCCAGCTCAGAGGTGATGAAATGTCTGTGCCACATCTTCCTGCCCTGCTTTTGGGCCTGAGCTGTGTCCCTGGTGCTCAGAGAGCCACCAACGTCCCCAGGTGGTGACTGGGAGGTGGCGGGGCTGTGAGAGGAGATGGGATGGCCAGAGCAGGGCGGGGGGCTCTCAGACATCCCGTGTCCCCCCCTGCCGTGCCCACGGGGAGAGCAGGGTTTATCTGGGCAGGCTGGGGAAGATCTCTCAGTGGTTTTCTGAGAGCGTAGAGGAGCCG
This sequence comes from Anseranas semipalmata, assembly GCA_013399115.1. Lineage (NCBI taxonomy): Eukaryota > Metazoa > Chordata > Aves > Anseriformes > Anseranatidae > Anseranas > Anseranas semipalmata. The sequence continues at coordinate 563,834 of VXAA01001403.1, forward strand.
ATGACAGCCAGCTCCTCTCCCTGCCGTGTTAGTGGCAAACAGCTGTTAGACGGCGAGCGGCGGTGGGGAAGGGTCTGCTTGCCTTGCCAGACCCCTCCCCAGGGGCACGACAGCTCCAAGGTGCCGGGGTTCGTGCGGCGGCTCCCGGGGTGCCCCAGGGACGAGCGGTTTCCAGCAGGAGCTGCGCTGGGCGCCGAGCGCTGCAGCCTTGGATCGCGACTTGCTGAAAGCAAAGGAAACTTTGCTCTGGCGGCGAGCGCTTCCTCCGCTGGCAGCCCGCTCCCGGGAGCGCTCGGCCCGGCACGGCTGCGGGGAACGCACCCGCCGCCTCGCCCTCGCTGGAAAACGGGGGCGTTTAGTGCCTGGGCAGGAGTCTCAGGGGGGCCCCCACTCTGCACGGGGCTTTTGCAGCTGGTGGTCGGGTCCCAAGCCCTTGGAAGCCACTGGGAGCGCTCCCAGCCTTCCCGGGCCCAGCTTGGCTCTGGATGAGTCACTGCTAATGCAGGCAGCAACATCCGCCGGGGGGGGGGGAAGGCATCTGCTCACAACACCTCTCCTCTGGGCGTGGGGACGGCAGCAAGGGCTGATGTCCAAGGGGCTCGGCGCCGCAGCCAGGTTTCCACGCGAGCAGAGGGAGCGGAGCGGCGCGGCGGGACAGCCTCTGCTGGCGGTGCCGGCTCGCCCCGCGCTGGGGGTGCTGCCAGCGTTGGGCTCCCCGCGAGCCCCTGCGCTGGCGGGAGGCAGAGTGAGGAGTTTCCTTTCGGGGGAGGGATCCCGCACCCAGAAGGCAAAGCTGGGTGGAAGGGCCGGGCTGTCCGAACCTGTCCTTGCCCAGTTGGCGGCGCTGGCTCTGTGCTCCACCTGGCTCTGCCCACCGGCAATAGCAGAGGACGTGGTGTGCTGGTCCTGTGCTTGGGTTGACCCCCCCCTTTCTCTTTGCTGTCCCACCACAGAAGAGTCACCGTGTGAGACCAGGGTGTGCCAGAACGGCGGGACGTGCCAGGTGGCAAACGGGACAGCGGCGTGTGTGTGCCAGCCGGGGTACGCAGGAAGGGACTGCGAGACAGGTGGGCACCGGCGGCTGGAGCTCGCGCGGCAGGGACGGGGACGTGTCCTTCAGCTCCCTGCCTGCCTTCCCCACCCAGCCTTATTCCCCTGGGGTGGCTTTGGGAGGCTGGAGCTTGGCATTGATGTGCGTGGCACTGGTTTTCCAGCGCATCACCTTCCCCCTGCTGAACACCATCCTTGCCTGGCCCCGCTGGCCAGCGAAGGTTCATAGGGGAGAGAAGAAGAGACAGTGGCTGCTTGAGAGGCACGTAGTAGTGGAGGCCAGGCAGTTCCTGGCAGTGAGAGGGAGGGTGCCTGGCAATATCCACCGCCCACCCTGCCGTTTCTTGCCTCTGCGAGCAGCACGGCTGGCTCGGCGCTCCCGCAGCACGCGGGGAGCTCCGCTCTTGCCCCGCGCGTGTCAGGTGACGAGGGCTGGGACAGCAGCAAGCCCGCAGTGCCCCACGCGTCCCACCAACCCCTCTCTGTCCTGCCTTGCAGAGGTGAACGAGTGCGAGTCCAGCCCCTGCCTGAACGGAGGGCACTGTGTTGACCTGGTTGATAACTACACGTGCGTGTGCCTGGAGCCCTTCGTGGGACAGCGCTGCGAGACAGGTGCTTGGTGCGCCTGGGGCAGCTGACAGCGGGGCTGAGGCTTCATCCCTGCTGCCCCTCTCCCGGGGCCCGGCTCTGCTCATTGCGTCCTCCCCTCCAGACCCCTCTTCCTGCGAGGACCGGAGCTGCAGGAACCGGCAGACGTGCAACTACATCCGCCCGGGACGCTACATCTGCACGTGCTCCCCGGGCTATTACGGCAATAACTGCCAATATGGTGAGCGGTGGCACGTGGTGTGCATCTAGCGACGCTGGGCTGTGCAGAAAGGCCGCCTCCCGTGTCCCCTCCTGGGATGTTCCCGGTCAGCATCCTTCTCCCTGCAGGTGGCCCCCGGGTGCCCAGCGCCTGCCTCTCCAGCCCCTGCCAGAACGGGGGCAGCTGCCTGGAGCTGGAGCAGGGCTACGCCTGCGACTGCCAGGAGGGCTACGCCGGGCAGGACTGCCGCGACAGTGAGTAGCCAGGGTCTCTCCGGCGGGATGCCGCCTCTCTGGGGAAGCCCTCCAGGAGCAATCACCCGTTCCCAGGGGGAAGCAGCCCTTGCAGAGCCCGTTCAGGGCTCCTGGACTGAGCTGTGGTCCCTGTCTACGATGGGGGCTGCGCCTGGGGGCTTGCGGCTGTGGGTCCTGAGCTCCCCCAGCTGGCACCGTACGAGGGAAGCTCTCCGTCTCTTACAGAGCTCTCCGAGGGCTGTGAGTGTCGTAACGGGGGCAGCTGCCTGGAGGGGAACGTCACCATCTGCCAGTGCCTGCCGGGGTATTTCGGTCTCCTCTGCGAATTCGGTAGGTGAAGGCTTCCTGCTCGCTGCTGGAGCTTGCTGCGTTTGCTCCCTCTCCTGGACACTTAACGCCAGCCCAGCTCCTGGCAAGCAATGGCAGACCTGGCCTGTGCCTAAACCTAGCGCTGCACCCTAGCGCCACGGGGACGTGCTTAATCTGAGCCACCTACACAAGCCAAGGCCTGGGGGTATGCTCCTCGTGGTGAGGAGATGCTGTCTCCATCTCTTCCTCTGCCTTGAGTCATGCCTTTCCCAAGCCCTGGCCTGGAGAAGGAAGCCCTAGCTCTGCACGCTGTAGCTCCAAAGCTCGCTCTGCATGCAGAATGACCCTTGCCATCCACGTGGTCTGCAGAGAGGGGCATGGGCAGCCACGGTCCCTCCCTTCTCATCAGGCTCCATAAAGCTGTGGGACCCGTTTTGGGCCAGGAGGTGCTGGCCGCTGGCTGGTCGTTCCGCTGCGACGTGGCTGACGGAGGCTGGCTCTTGCTGTGTGTTTGCAGAAGTGACCGCCACGCCGTGCAACATGAACACGCAGTGCCCGGACGGCGGCTACTGCATGGAGTACGGCGGGAGCTACCTGTGCGTGTGCCACACCGACTACAGCACCAACCACAGTGAGTGTCCTCGGCGGGGACGCGGGGAGGGACGCGAAACGTCCCTCGAAGGTGAGACGAGCGGGCAAGAGGGCAGAGTTGAGGGCTTTGTTTGGCTTTGCAGCGGTGCCGTCCCCCTGCGACTCCGAGCCCTGCCTGAATGGGGGGTCCTGCGAGGCTCAGGACGACTCCTACACCTGCGAGTGTCCTCCAGGCTTCCTGGGCAAGCACTGCGAGAGAGGTAGGTGCCGTGAGGGGAGGAGAGCGTGGCCCCCCGGGGTGCGGGGCCTTGCTCAAGAGCCGGCGTGGGCATCTCCCGCTCCTCTCCCACAGCCCGGCCGCGGCTCTGCAGCACGGCGCCGTGCCGCAACGGGGGCACCTGCAAGGAGGCCGATGGCGAGTACCACTGCGCCTGCCCCTACCGCTTCACCGGCCGGCACTGCGAGATAGGTACGGCTCCGCCACGGCGGGGGAGAAGCGGGTGGCGTGCGTCCCGGGCCCTGCTCAGCTCCCGCTGCCCCCAGGTAAACCGGACCCCTGCGCCTCAGGGCCCTGCCAGAACGGGGGCACCTGCTTCCACTACATCGGCAAGTACAAGTGCGACTGCGCCCCGGGCTACGCTGGACGGCACTGCGAGATGGGTACGTGTGGGACTGAGGCACGGCTCCGGCAGCGAGCGTGCCGTGCTGCTGGGCGTGACACCCCCCAAACTGCTTCGCAGACGCACGGAGGGGGCGAGGCGGCAGCTCTGGGCCCTGCCGGCTCCACACCAGCGCCCTCTGCTCTTCCCAGTGCCGTCTCCCTGCTTCCTGAGCCCCTGTGAGAACGGCGCAACCTGCGAGGACCTTGGCGGGGACTTTGCGTGCACGTGCCCCGCGGGCTACACCGGGAAGCGCTGCCAGACGGGTGAGGGCCCCGTGCCGTCGCAACCGAGCCCCGGCCACCAAGCCGCTCTCGCTCACGCCCCGTCTCTCCGCAGAGATCGACTGCGGCGTGCCCAGCGCGGTGAAGCACGCCCAGGCCTCCTTCAACTCCACCACGGTGGGCTCGCTGGCCGAATACCGCTGCGAGCCGGGCTATGCCCTCAGCCAGCACAACAGCCCCCGCGTCTGCCGCTCGCAGGGCGTCTGGAGTGACCCCCCCGAATGCGATGGTAGGCGTCGGGAAATGGCTGAGCTGTGGCTTGGGGACCCCGGTGACCCCATGTTCCCCCAACCTGCTGCTGTGGGACCCTGGTGCTCACCACCCTCACCTCGTCTCCCCCTGCCCGAATGCTTGCAGAGATTGACGAGTGCCAGTCCCAGCCCTGCCTGAACGGCGGCCAGTGCAAGGACCGCGTCGCCGAGTTCCTGTGCGTGTGCGAGCCAGGATACGCGGGCCACCACTGTGAGTTGGGTAAGAGAACGCGCAGAGCTCGTGTGGGGAGCCCGGGGGGGGGGCTGCCTGCACTTGTGCACACTGGCTTCCATCCCCTGCCTGTGTGTGGCTCAGGGGAGCCCCCAGCTCGCCTGGAAAGGGCGTGTGTGCTGCTTGCCCACCCGTGCCGGTGGGTGCTGCACGGGCATCTCCATCGCTGGTGGGGCTGTGAGTCCCACGGGGTTGGGTCTGGATCCCCTCAACAGTTTTCACGTGCCTCCGTCACCTGCTACTCGTCACAGCAGTTTGCTGGAGAACATTTCCAATGTTCTTCACACTTCTTCACAGTCTGAACATGTGTAATGAAGCCCCGGATCGCAAGGGCTGGCTGAGAAGTGTCCCACACAGCTCCAAAGTTACTGGCCAAGAGGGAATACGATGAAGAAGCAGCTTGACATTGAACATTTCTGGGGGGCAGAACGAGCTGGTGGAGGGGATGTGCCACGCACGCCCTACGAGGTGTTTTGGCATGGCCCCACGCCGACAGCCATCCCCATCTGCGCTCCCCCTCCGGCTCTGCTGTCCAGCCCCACGTGGGGCTGTTCCTGGCCAGGGGGCTCAGGGCAGCGAGTGACGTGGGGAGGAGAAGCGCTGTCTTTCCAAACCTCCCCTGCCACCGGCCCCGGCTCTGCTCTGAGCCCGTATCTCCTCTCTGCAGAAGTCGACGAATGCCAGTCGGAGCCCTGCAAGAACGGCGGGACCTGCCGGGACCTGCCAGGCTCTTTCACCTGCTCCTGTCCCGAGGGCTTCATAGGGATCCAGTGCGAAGCAGGTAGGGACTGTGCCGAGTAGGGCCCTGCCTGGCACTGCTGTCACTTGGGCTCAGGGACGTGGCCGGGACCTGCACCAAGGCAAGCAGCTGGTGGCTGTCACGGGGCTGGCACTCTGTCTCACCAACTGCCGAGGGTGCACGCTCGGGCACCTTGCCCTGGAGAGGACGCTGTCAACCCTGGTGCTTGCTGTGGCTTGTGTCCACCAGCAGCAGAGCCGAAACTTTTCTGGTGGGGAGGGAACGGCCCCAGTGGATGGCTTGGGCAGAACAAGGTGTCTGTCAGCTACGGATCTGCTTTGCAAGGTGTTACCGTGCCAAGGCACGAGGCCACCATGGCATTCAGCGGGGGATCCTGGCTCCTGTGGCCGCTTGTGTGGGCTTTTGCTGGGGGCTTGGGGTCTCTGCTGGCCCCAGGCTACACGTTGGCATTGCTGCTGCGGTCGTGCACGGGGCTGGCTGCTGGCACGTCAGCGCCCTGGCGCACTGCCTGCTGCAGCACTTCACTGCCTGCGTGCTTTCGCCTCCAGAAGTGGACGCCTGTGAGTCAGGCCCTTGCCAAAACGGAGGGGAGTGTGAAGGCTACGGAGGCTCCTACCTGTGCGTGTGCCCAGAGGGGTTCTTCGGTTACCATTGCGAGACAGGTGAGGCGGGCAGGAGGGCAGAGTTGCAGCCCCGTGCGGCCGCTGATGCTGGGGTATCTGACCCTGTTAATGCCGCCGGTTCTCGCTCCCATCCCGCAGCCAGCGACCCGTGCTTCTCCAGCCCGTGTGGGAGCCGAGGCTACTGCCTGCCCAGCAATGGCACCCACAGCTGCACCTGCAAAGTGAGCTACACAGGCAAGAGCTGCGAAAAAGGTAAAGGCCCTGAGCAGCAGCACCAGGACGTGGCGAGGGGCTTGATGGCGGCGTGCCCGCCCTGCCCAGCGGTGGCTGTGTTGCCCACCACCAAGGGGCTCAGCCATCGGGGACCGGCAGTTCTCCTCGCCCTGGCGGGGCTCGGATCTTGCCTCTGCTGGGGGAGCCCCGGCCCCCGTGGATGCTGAGGGCAGATGCCAGCAGGGCTCGATCGTGCCAGGCGCCGGGCGGCTGCTGGAGGTGACAGCGTTGGCACAAGAGCAAGGCACACAGGGACGCTGGGGACAAGTTTCTTTGGGCTCCGGCGGTGCAGGTGCAGCAGGGGTCGCATCCGCCTTGGATGCCCTCGGGAGGGGAGGCAAAGAAATCTGCTTAAAGCCTCCAGCTGTGAATAAAAGCATCCCCAAGGCCCCTAATCTGGTTTAAGCGATCCCTGCGGGGCGTTAATCTGGAGGAAGGTTGTTCACTGCGTCCCCGCGTGGTCCAGGAGATGGCGGCAAATGCTCTGCTCCCAGCTCAGCCGTGCCAGCTGCCTGCTCGCCCTGGCTCTGCCTGGGCCCACCGGGGTGGCTGAGCGGCCCTGGCTCCTCCAGCGCATGCACGGTGCCTAGCACGACTGGCCAGCGGCAGCCGTAGGGCTTCTGCGAGCTGCAACGAGAGAGAAAGAGAGCGAGGACCCTGTCCTCCGTCAGTGCCGCTCTGCATTTCGTTGCTGGGGTCTGTTCTCTAAAGATTCATGGCATTACCTCTCCCCTTTGCTTTTGCCCACACCCTGAAGAATTGCTGCCACCAACCTCATTAAAGGTGGAAAGGGTGGAGGACACTGGTGTGTTGATTTCTTGGCACCCGCCTGAGGACGCAGCCGCCAGGCAACTCATTGACGGCTACGCCGTGACGTACGTATCCTTCGACGGCTCTTACCGCAGGACAGATTTTGTGGACCGAAGTCGTTCTGCCCACCAATTGCGGGCACTAGCCTCCGGCAGAGCCTACAATATTTCTGTCTTTTCAGTCAAACGCAACGTGAACAACAAGAATGATATCAGCAGGCCTGTCATGCTCACCACGCGCACTAGTGAGTAGCGTCCTCAGGGGAATTCGTTTGTGAGTATGGGCCCGGGGGGGCACTCCCAGCCCGCGGGGCCTCCCCCCGCCGCTGCTCCGGCCACAGCCACGTGCCTGCCGCAGGGAGCTTCCTGCCGCCTCCGGCTTCCCGTGTCCCGGAGGTTTGCTCCATCCCAAACCCGGCCTCCGCCACCCCACGCCGCCCGTGGCGTGGCTGAAAAAGGCAGCGTGGACCCTGAAGCCCAGGGTCGAAAGTGCTCAGCACGGAGAATGGCTTTTCTCTTTGCTGCGGCCAGTGAGAGCAGGGTGTAAAGGAGCGATCGAACCCCCCGGGGCTGGTAGGGAAGCAGCCAGCAGCAGCGGGGACAGCCACTGGGTCGCAGCCCCGGCCCAGGCTGGGCAACGGGGACGGAAAATCCCTGCTGACGCGGAATGAGGTGGGCAGATGGCCACCGTGGCGTCCCTTGGGGCACACCGTGCTCCAGGGGCCGCAAGGCAGCGGGGATCTCTGCTCCGTGGGCGGAGGCAGCGGGGCACAGTGACGGCTCTGTTGGGCACGGGCAGTGGTCACACTGCGTCCCGTCCAGCCTGCTTTCTGGGACGGGCAGATACTGCCGTGTCCTCCGTTACGCGCGTAATCCCTGGCCGGTGGATGGTTGGAGTAGAAATCAAGGGGAAACTGAGGATGGAAGAGATCGGACTTGGAAAAGCAGCTCTCTAGTGAGAAGGGATGCCCAGGGGCCGGATTCCTCCCTTGCGAGCTAGGCCGAGTCCTGTGGGTGCATCCCAGCACCACCGGGCCTCGGGCAGCCTTGAGCTGGGACCAGGCGCCGGGGGGCCCCGAGGGCAGCCGGGCGGCTCCGGCAGCCTCTGCGATGGTTTGGGCCAGGCTGGGGCACGCGGCCCTGTCCGTGTGGTCTTGTCCGTGCTGGTGTGCACGTGGCCGGGGCGGAGGCCAGAGGCAGAGGCCGGGCAGGCAGCGCCAGGCCCTGCGGGCACTGCACTTGCTAGGGATCTGGGCTCAGCGAGGAGTGACTGATGCAGGGTCCAGGCCGGGGTGCTCCTGGCTGCCCGGTGCTGAGGACAGGAGCGTGGCGGGGGGAGTGGTGCTGAGCTGGTTTGGCCGTCCCGGCGCTGGGGACAAGCCCATGGTGGCACTAGGAAGGCTGCTGTGGACGGGCAGGCTGGGGTGCGGGAGACGGGGGACGCAGGACAGGGACGCAGCCCCCGCTATGGCCAGCTGCTGACCATGGCCCTCCCCGCTTTGCTCGCACTGGCCAGGACCGCGTCCGGTGGAAGGCTTTGAGATCACGAACGTGACGGCCAGCACCATCACGGTGCAATGGGCTCTCCACCGGCTCAAGCACTCCACCGTCAGTAGGGTGCGTGTCTCCATCCGCCAGCCTGGGGACCTGGAAGACCGCACCGTGGAGCTGAACAGCAGCGTGGCCAAGTACACCTTCCTGTGAGCGTGGTGGGCAAGCGGCGGGGCTAGCTGGCGCTCGCGAGCCACCGCGCTCACCTCCTGCCTGCCTGCCTTCCTCCTCTGCAGGGACCTGCAGCCGGGAGAGCGGTACATTGTCCATGTCACGACGCTGAGCGGCCTGGGGACAGAAGATCACCCCTCAGAGAGCCTGGCCACGGCCCCCTTCCACGTGTGGACAAGTAAGTGGGGCTGCGTGGTGCGGGCCGAGGGCCAGAAGGGGCTTTTGTGGGGCTGGGGGCAAGCTCCCAGGAGGCTCAAGGCAGCCAGTAGGCGAGCTGTCGCCATTCGGGGACTCCGGCGCTTATCCTTCCCTCCCACCTCCCTCCTGCTCCAGGGCCTCTCCCCCCTCGAAACCTCACAGCCTCCCGCATCACCCCCACCTCCGTGTCAGTGACGTGGGAGCAGCCGCCTGCCGGCACCGTGGAGGGGTACATCATCAACGTCACCACCGCGCAGAGCGTCAAGAGCCGCTACGTGCCCAACGGGAAGCTCGCGTCCTACACCGTGCGGGACCTGCTGCCCGCGCAGCGCTACCGCCTCTCCGTGACGGCCGTGCAGAACACGGAGCAGGGGCAAGTGCACAGCGAGCCCATCCACCTCTACGTCGCCACCCGTGAGTGCCTGCCCGCGGCGGAGGGGAGGTGGGCTGCGGGGGCCGGGGGGGACCGAGCCAGCCAAGCTACGGCGACGTGGGCCCGTGGGGACTTGCCACCCCTGAAGCGGGTGTCTGCTGCTGGTGTGGGATGTCCCCATCGAAGGGAGGCAACGGTGGCTTGCTCTGCGGCCTTCAGGTGCAGTTACGGCTTGGCGATGCTTTGTAGGGGAAAGGAGCAGCGCTTGATGCCCAGGTGGCGTCGTGTGTCCCCAGACAGCCCTAAGTGGCACCCTGGGGACCAGCCTGATGCTCCGGTCGCTGCACTGACTTGCCGCCTGCCTCCCTCTAAGCCTAACCCTTTGTGCTCTGCAGTGCAGAGGGATGGGGCTCCAGAGAGGCGCTGGAGCCAGGCTGGACACCCCCGGGTCCTGCGCAACAGGCTGCCCCCAGCCTTCCTGCCCGAACTCCGCTTGCTCGCAGACCACGACACGGCTGAGGAGCCCTCACCAGCCCCCAGGTAAGCACCGGCCGAGCTGAGCGCAGCCCGTCGCCCACCCCGGCCAGGTGAGGCCTTGCTCTGTCAGCTGGCGCAGCTCCTCCACGCTGCCGACAGCGCTCGCGCCGTGCCCAGTGCCACCTGTGAGCACTTCACCCATGCAGCCTCAGCCTCGGGGACCCTGCCGTGCCCCACGCCATCACGGTTGTCCCTTCCCAGGTTCACTGAGCTGGTGGATGGCAGAGGGAGGATCAGCGCCAGGTTTGGCACTTCGCTGAGCAGATCCATCACCGTGAAGACACGTGAGTGCTCTGCTGCCTCTCTGGCCTTCTCCTGTCACCCAGTGCTATCTCCTACGCCTCCCCCAGGACAGGGTGGCAATGGGGCAGGCTGCTGCAGGGCTGGGGGAGCCACAGAGGAGGAGGGCAGGACCCCGTCACCTCTCCCTGGACAGACAAACATCTCCCCCGCTTGGGGAGAGGGGTGGCCCACGGCAGGCTGGGGAGCCCAGGGATGGGTTTTTGGCGATGGGAGGAGATGTGGGATGCAGCATGGGCTGGCCTCGCACTCCCACTGCCTTGTGCCTGAAGCCGGTGAGGAGGGCACCTGGGCCCCTTACTAGCCTGGGACCAGCCTCCAGTTTGCCATACCCGGGGTGCCAGCAGGGAAGGGCTAAACTGCTGCTACAAGCCTGGCCAGCCCTCTGTTGTCGGGCTGGCTCCCCTCTGCCTGCTGCTGCTGCTGCGGAGGGGCTGCCTTTGGGTCTGGCCCAGGCTGGAAGTCACACTGACCCTCTCGTTGCCCAGAGCCAGAGGCTCCCGTGAAACTGGAGAACATCAAGGAGCCCGGCCAGGGCAGTCTGGCGCTGCAGCTGCACGAGGCACAGAGCAAGAGTGAGTCTGGGGCGGGCACAGCCAGCAGGGACCCAGCCCTATGGGCGTGAGAGGCTCCGGCAGGGCCCCGGGGCTGACAGCAGCGCATGTTTTGCAGGTGCTGGGCAGAACTGCTCCACAAAACCCTGCAAGAACGGAGGCACCTGTGTGAGCGAGAGCGAGTCCTACCACTGCGACTGCAGCCCGGGCTTCAAGGGCAGGCACTGCGAGCTGGGTGAGTGCCGCGCCGCTGCCACAAGGGCGCGTGCTGAGGCTGGCGGCTGTCCCAGCAGCAGGGTCCCGCAGGGCACAGGTCACTGAGCACCCCCCCCATCCGTACCCAGCTCCCTGGCTCGGGCAGATCTGGGGCCACAGGTCCGCTCCCCGGTTCTGGCTGAGCCTCCACCAGCCAGGATCCCGTTGTGCTGCGGGGCTGGAGCTCTGCGTCTCCTGGCAGGTCGGCTCCGAGTGACGCCGAGCCCGGTCCTCCAGGACCGCAGCGTGGGGAGCCAGGGGGGCCTTGCCAGCCCCCAGGGCACAGGCAGGCAGGGCTGGAGACGGGCTCGCTGATAGCTCCCCTCTCCTGTTCCCCAAGCAGCCTGCAAGAAGGTGCCACACTCGTGCACGCGGCTGTACTCGGAAACCAAGTCATTCCCCGTGTGGGAAGGAGGCACCTGCCACTACCTGTGAGTACTGCCCGCGGGGTTGTGCTCCCCCTTCCCCTCGCGCCGAAAGCCGGGGCTGTCCCCGCAGCGTGGCTCCGGGGAAGGGAGAGCGAGCACGAGGCTGTCCCGTGCCCTGGCCAGCAGCTGCTGGGTGCCCAGCGCCAGTGGCGCAGCCTCTGGATCAGGGCAGGGTGCGACCCCGGCCCGCCAGCCCAGCCTAGGGCCACCTCTGTCCCCAGGCAGAGGGCCAGCTCCGATGTTGGGGTGTGGGGGTCTCTGCTGTGCCCCCCCAGCCTGCCTGCAGCCCAGCTGCTTGCCCAGGCATGGCAAGCTCAGCCACACTCTTATCCAGAAAATGGGAGAGACACCCCCCAGAAGTTAAGACCGCAGCTCTGTCCCTGTTATTCCCCACAACTCTCCTCTCTGCTGTGTGTGCAGGTACAAGAGAGTCTACAAGGTACACCAGGACGTCTGCTACAAGGAGAGCTGCGAGAGCACCGGTTCCAAGAAGACAATCGGCAGGTACAGCCAGCAGAGTCACACTGTCCTCCCTCTGACCGGGGGCCAGAAACGCGCGGCCGGCTGGGACCTCCAGCGTGCCCTGGGGTGCTCGGACCGGGCTGGCCAGGGCGGGGGTGTGGAACAGCGTGCAAGACACGTGCAGCTCACTGTAGCTGCTTCCACGCTCGCTGTAGCCACTCGCCCCCGAGGCTGCAATGTTGGTGCTGTGCGGGAGCAATGGCCAAGGTGCTGCAGGACTGATGGTGCTTTCCTTCCTTCTCTTTCAGAAAACAAAGCGACAGTCATACACTGAAGAAGCCATAAGAGTAAGTGTCTGCTCCAGGCACAGGCTGAAGCCCTGGAGGGGGCAGGTCCCCTTCTCCCAGCCCAAGACAGGCGCCCGGGATGGGAAGAGGCAGCTGCTGGGTTTTTGGGAGGCTCCATACACCAGCTCATTCTCCTCCTGCTCCTCCGCAGGGTTCAAAGCAATAGGAGCTTCGTCTTTCCACATCTAAGGGCTTTTGAAACACCAGGAAGATCAGATCTGCTCACTGGGTTGAGCGCAGCAGGGGAACCTTCCTGCCTGGCGTCAGCCACTCCCTCTCCTCCAGCCCGTTAGGGACACGCAGCCAGATCGGCACCCGAGCGGCGCTCCCTTCCCTCCGCCGGACCAGCAGTGCCTTTGCCCTGCCTTGCCTTGCTGCGGGCACCTCTCTGCCCCGAGGAGCCAAGCGCCGGCGTGCCGCAGCAGCTGCCTGGCTGCCCCCAGGGGGGTCCGTCCCCACTCGAGCCCCCCAGCCCCGGGCTCCCGGCTCTGCTCCAGCACCTGTGGGCTGAGCCCAGCTCCCTGCCACCAGCATCTGCACCAACCTGTTTTCATAATCCAAGGTTATAAGTTACCTATAACCCCAAATAAAACAGTTTAATGCAGACCAAAAGGCCTTAGCTATCACCTGAAACCTGGCCCACGCAGCCTGGTGGGAGGAGGTCTTCCCTACGTTATGTTCCCTATGAGTTAGAAATTGTGAGCCACTGCCCCGAGCAGCGAGGCGAGAGCAGGCAGTGGAGGCACGTCCCTGCACTGTAGCTGGGGGAGAGGGGGGAATTAAGGCAGCTTCCCCTGCCTTCATTTTTTTTTTTCTTTGCTTTGTAAACGATCCGTGGTTTTACCCAAATTCCCAGCTCAGAAAGTGATGGAGCATCTACAAGTTACTAAAACATGATCTGTAGAGAGAAGTTTGTCAGCCAGGGCCTGCCACTGCACTCCTGACGCCGTGCAGCGCAGGGCACAGCATCGGCTCGGCGACGATCCAGTCCCCGCGCCGTCCCCCCACGCTGCCTGCAGTCCCCGCGTCACCCTGCAGGGCCGATGCCACCGCTGCGCTGTTAGTGGCCCCGCAGCGGCCGCCCCGCTGGCTGCTGCAGAGCAGGAAAGGAAAAGTTTAGCTTAGAAACGTTCCTAGTTTTTTTGTGAGTTTGTATGACGACATTAGTTAAACATAGATTTGTGTATTAACATACACAGTGTATATTATAAATTAATACATACCAGAGATATATCGTAGTTATGGTGTAGAGTGTTATTTCCCGAGCAGCGCAGGGGCGTCCCAGTGGGGCAGCCCCCAGGGAGCATTGCAGGCAGCTTTGGTGTTTGACCACGCGTAGCCTCGAGTGTTCCCAAAGCAGAACAGGCCCAGGAGCCTCAGCACCGCCGGCAGCATCCTCTCCATCCCATGAGCTGCGTAAGCGTGGCCGCTGCCACCTGCGGCTGCAGCCTGGTGCTAGAGGATGCCCTGTAAGGCCACAAGCAGCTGGACAGGGTGAGGCTTCCCATCAGCGCTGGGGCCAGCTCTTCTGCCCCAGAGGAGAATCAGATTTGCAGATAGAGAGCCCTCGTTTTTCTCCGAGGCTGCCTGATCCTGCTCCCTGGATCTGTGCTCCTGGGAGGCAGCATGGCGAGCAGAGTCCCCAGTGTCCCTGGGGTGGGAGGAAAAGCCAGCAAGAGCAGGGCAAGGGTTAAAACAGAGCAGCCTGTGCCATCCCCAAGGGATTTGGGCCAGATCCTTCTCTTCATTCTGGGGCTGTGGTCAGGAAATGTTTGTTCCCTTGCCTTGGCCTGGGGCTGCGGTGAGCAGCAGCCACGAGAGCAGCGCTGCCACTGGCTGCGAAGGTGGGGAGCCCAAGGACCCCCCCCTGCAGTGATGGGAAGAGTGCAGCCTCCCCCCCCCATGCAGCACAGTATGTAACAGCCAAAAGGATTTAACCTTGTCTTTGAAATAAATTAGTTATTTTGGTTTGATTTTTTTTTTTTTTTAATAAAAACACTTTATAGAAACTGGGTATTTTCTAAAGCACCTGGTCAATGAGGAGGAAGGAGGGTCAGCGTGGTGGTGTGATGCATGGGGTTTATTGCTGCCCTGCATGTGGAGCCCTGCGGGACAGCCGGGTCCCACAGCCGCCGTGGCACACACCCGTGCGTGGTGGAGGCCCTGGAGCACCCACGAGAGCGGTGAGGCCGGGAGGCCTGTGGGGCACCACGGAGCCTCCCCTCCTCACTGCCGGGTTGTTCTGCCTCCTTCGCTGTCCAATTTATCTCCCTCAGCGTACAGTGCATCTCTGTCCTCTTCCTCTTCTTCCTCCTCCTCCTCCGCTTCTTCCTCCTTCTCATTCTCTTCCTCCTCCTCTCGAGCCAGCAGCTTCTTGAAGACCTCGTATTCCTCCGGGGTGGAGCGGGCCAGGTTGGCCAGGAAGTCTTTTTCGGGGAGATGAAGGATCTCCTTCAGTTTTGGGTTATTGGTTTGGGTCTGGCCCTTGCAAGGCGTCTGGTAGAACCCCCGGCGCTCCAGGAAGATGTGCCGGTTCTTCAGCTCGGCGAAGGGCGTTCGGAAGAGACGGGCCTTGACCATCTCCTTCTGCCGGACCCCCATCCTGAAGTACGCGTACTGCGGGCAGGACACGGGGCTTCGCACACGGCCCCGGGCAGGGCAGCAGCAGCCGTACCGTGCCCGCGGCCCCCGTCCGG
>VXAA01001403.1:579591-600401 GCA_013399115.1 Anseranas semipalmata
CCGTCGCCGCCGCCGCCGCCCGCAGCAGCCGCCCCGCCATGGCCCTAGGAGGAGCCGCGGCCCCGCGCAGCCGCGGCTGGGGGCGATCGCGGCCCTTTGCTCCTCCCCAGCCCTTCTGCAGCGGGCTGCGGGGGCAGGCAGGGGAAGCGCTGCCTTTGCCCCTGCTTACTGCGGGGGAGTCCGGCTCTGAGGGAGCCGCACGCTTTGCTCCCTGGTTGTCAACATTCTCTGTGGTGAACGTGAGTTTTCTTTCCCCTCTCTTTGATCAAAATCGAGAGAGGACTCTGACCCAAAAAAAAAAAAAATCCACATCAAAATGCTGAGTCTGGTTATGAGGCCTTTTGCACACACCAACCAACACCGAGATAGCAGCCAACCAACAAAACTAAGGTGTTTATTCATTTATTTTTCAAAAAGAGTGAAACTACATATAAAAGTAAAAACAGCCAATAAAAATAGATCCTGAGTTACAAACAATTAAGACATTAAAATCTTTCTCCTACGGCTTTAAAACCCAGCCTCTGTACAAACACAGCCCTAGTTTTTAGCTAGAAGCTTTTCTTGCACCAGCGCTCCCCTCCCAGCACCAGTACCATGCCCAGGGCAAGTGCTGTTACTCCCAGCCAGCAGCAGCACTGTAACGCTGCCGTGCTGCAACTGCAGAACCGCTCTTTTCTGACAACCCCAGCGCTGCCTGGGCTTGGCATCCGATTCCCCACCGACTGCACAAGATCCTTTCAGGATCTTCAGAGCGCTGATGGCTCCTCGGTGAGGCAAAAGCGATCAGCAAGGCCAGACCTTGGGCTGTGGTGTACATCAGAAGGCAGTGTAACAGAAGATAAAGGTGGTCAGAACTTACCGCCAAGTAATTTGCCAACGTGAATACAAGGATTTGCAGCAAGTGGGCTTTCTGCACATCTAACCACCTCTTCTGGGGAAGAACAGAAGGGAGGGGGTAAGATCAACAGCTCCTGCACACCACAGTCTAGACAAGAAAAATCATCTTGATGTCAAAGACTGTCCCATTAGATCTCAGAAAGTGGATCATGTCACAAGCCTCTCTCATAGCAAATCCTGGCTATTGCCCGGGATTTCTCGAGAATTCCAATTTTTCTGTGATGTATCAACTTTCTACAAGAGAGAAGTGCTTAAAATTAATTCCAGTTGCTTCCTGAGTGACAGTATATGTCCTGCGGTATGGGAGCTATCGTTCCACAGGCAGGGGCTTCTGCAGAGGGAGACTGCAGCGATGCCCCAGACCTGAGCCCTGGCACTCCACAGCCGCTGCTCCTTCCCAGTCGGGATCTGCATGCACACCGCGGGAAGCATTCAAGCACAGCTCATGTTCCACACAAGGAGCTGGGAGTCTGTCTCCTGGTGGGCACTCACCAGACCTGTTTCTCAATCCACTGCTTTCTAGGGAGAAAGAGAAACAGTGAGGGATGAACCACAGTTCCCACTGGTCAAGGGGCATAAGTTCAAAGCAAGCACATTTGGATATCAGAAGATGGCCTTCGAGTAAGAAGGATCTTGCTAACCATAAGCAAGCCTTTTCTTATAAATATTCACTGCCTGCTCCATAGGCCCCCCGTGGGGGAGAAGGCCTTCCGAACATCTCACCTGCCTCAGCAGAGATGTATACCTCTTCCCAGGTATAATTACCCAGGTTGACAGGCTGCTTCAGCCAAGGATCCTCTACTAATGTTGCTAGAGTCATGCGCTGCTCTGGAACAGGATGCAAAAGCCCAGCAATCAGATTCATGAGATCTGGGGAGAGGCAGCAGTGAGAAAAACAGTTCAGTTTATATTTTAGGCATGCTGAGAATGCAAGATATGATTTATATTCAAAGAATGCAGATCTTAATTACAAATCCTCCTGTTAATCCCTTGTACCATCATCCTGTTCGATCAGTTTTATTCACAACTACTTACATGTGCTCAGCTCTGAGAATGACCTGATATTGTTGACCCAGGTTATAAAAACAAAGAACTGAGAGCAGAGTTATGACCCTGAGGAAGACAGACATTTAAACAAATGCCACAGAGGCAACCCTAACTCACTGTTTCCAAGCCCAGTCTTGTCCTGCAGCCATCCCGTTTGATCTGTGACTAAAGGTGCACTCAGGGTTCAGGGAAAGCTTCAAGAATTTACCAGTCAATTGCAGCACCGCTGAAGCCTTATAACCACAGTGCTCCTACGACCACAGAGAACTTGTTGATGAAGACTGACAGTAGCCTGACATACAATTAGTTTTCTACAGCTCCAAATGAAAGCAAAGCCAGTGTATTTTTCCTGTGAGGTCAAGCCATAATTTATAATTTCTGAATTAATTGCAACAGATTATCATCAAACATCCCAAAAGCAACATGGTATTGGTTGGCAATTAGCTCAAGTGAGATAGAACTTGCATTGGAGTTACATGAATGCCACTAATGATCTTAAGTTTATCTACTAGAGCCAACCTTCCCATCAGGCATTGTTTGTTCTGGTTTTCTCAGGTATAAACCTCACTGAAGTCTGACTCACGGAAGTGGGAGGACTGGAATTCAAAACTAATAAAACATACCGTAGATAGCTGCACTGTAGGCATAAAGAACTGCAGAACTGATCGGAAAAGGATACTGCTGCTTCAGTGAACAGCTTTTTAAGTCATTGTAGAGAACATTTGGAACTGGTTTTCCTATATTTCCCTCTTTCTGGGGAATAAGTACTACTCGTACTTCCCTGAGAGATCCCCTCCTTCAGAAAAGTAAATGGGAAAAATTCACCTTTTGACACAAGCCGAGGAGGATTCAGGACAGCTGCCATTGCCTCCTCCAGCTCACAGAAGGGATTCTCTCCAAATATTAGGGTGTAAAGGGTGACACCAAGTGACCACATCTCCAGCTCAGGGCCGTGGTACCTATGCAGAGATACACAAGCTTGCATAAACTCAGACTGCAAATACATAATTGTGTGCTAAGGAATCTAAGGAGCAAAAAGCTGGTTGATAGCCCTCATTTCCAATTTTTATTTTAACATAGGAATTTTGTGACAATTCTCTCGCGTGTTTTTGGGAAGTCTGTACTGTTCTTCTCCATGAAGGAAAAATAACTAAAGAACAGCCAAACAATTTCACTTTATGAGTGCGTATAATATGCACTTAGGCTTCTTACACAAGTAAGATGGTGACAAGAGAGCTTAAGTCTCCTCCTTCTTTGTCATAAGCCAAGACTATCAATTAAATATTTAAATGGAAAATTAGACACTTCAGTGGAATCCCATTTGCCCCCTCCAACCCATTTCAAAGCAAAAGTTATTTTGGAACAAGTATTAACTATCTAGATTCCATCTAAGAAGAAGGGACAGTTTCTTCACACAGTAACAGGCTGAATTCTTAGGGCAACGCAGTTCCATCTCCCACTTAGTTCCCAGCAGGGATTTCCTCTCCCCTCCTTGCATAGCTTTCTGCCCCACGTTAAGAGGGACTGCCCGAAGGACCCATGAAAAAAACTGTGGGGAGAAAAAGGAGATCAAGGTAATATACTTGCATGTACAATTAATTGTTTACCACCCTGGGATGGCTTCCCTCCAGGAGTGGGTATGAGACTGTCAGCCTCCAGGTAAAGAGCATTCAGAGAAGAACAGGGAACAAACAGCTAGGATTTGGGCAGCACATCCAAGATAGCAGCAACACAAGCTGCAAGTCCAGAGGAGCACAGAAATCAAGGGGGAGAAGAACGATGATCAAACTGCAAAAATTCACACACAGAAGCAAGTAGAAAGAGGGGACAGAAGAGATGAGAGTGGGGGAAGTACAAAAAAGACAGACGTGGTAAGAGGCAGATGCTATACACAAATACTTGCTTATAAAACCTCTCTAAAAGACCGACTTTTAGTAGAGAGACAGGTTTGAAGAGGTTAGCAAGTTGACATACGTACTATGAGAGACTAAGGAAAAGGGACACATTCGAGTCACAACACACCTCATCCAGACCCTTCTACCAGGCTGGAGATGACAACCGTAAGCTTGTTCTTAAACTCAGCTCTGCAGTAGGACAGACATCGGTATAAGGCCTTGCATAAAACATCCAACCAGAATAAAAAAGCCTGTCTACGGGCTTCGTCAGAAACAGCTTTGTATGTATTGAAGCCTTTGCAAATAATTTCTGTCACTGCAGTGCCCCTAACCGCAGTTTTCTGTGGTTAGATACTCTAGCAGAGTATCAATGGCAAAGCAGCTTAGCTGCTCCCTTACAGCCCTGCACACACATTTTTTGGTGCGACGGACTCAAAAGTGACTTTTCATAGGGTGACATACGGTTGGCCAGAGAGCACTTCTGGTGAGCAGTATTCAATTGTCCCACAGAAGGTATAAAACAATTTGCCGGGTTCCAGGTAGGCAGCCGAACCAAAGTCCACTAATTTAATTGTGAAATCTTCAGCAATGACAATGTTTTCATCCTTGATATCTCTGTGAAGGATGTTTCTACAGTGGAGATACCCAACAGCTGACACAATCTGAAAGAGGAGGAGAGAACTAGGTGTTAATTCACAGAGGGGTCCTTCTGGATAACGCACATGGCATCACAGAGTTACGACAGGCACATTTTAGGTTGCTTTGACACTGTATAAACAAGATACAGATCCTAATTTTGGTAACTGGACACAAATTCAGGAATGCCCGTCTGCATTGCTGCAGTGGGTATTACAATGCTCTTGAGAGAGAGACATAGAAAAGGCATGGCTTGCTTTCCTCTCATGAATGTGCAGGAAGATGGCATGCTATAGTCACGATGTGCTCTGCTTAGAAGCATCAGAGCTTATTGTTACAACCCTGCAAGTTACTTTATTTTTATCCCAGCTTCATTTGGATGGCCCTTTGATTCCTCCAAAAGGATATTACTGCGTGCCTCCAATACTGCAGGATGACAAAGCACTTAAGAGTGAAGTTTGATATAAATAACATACTCACTCCTAAATTCCATTCTTCTTGCTGCACGATTCATGCTACAGTGCTATAATTAAGAACAGCATCAGAATTATATCACCTTGGAGACAATCTTGATCCCTACCACAATACATTTGAACAAGAAAAACAGATAGTTAAGGGAGAAAAGCTTCTATTTATAATACAAAGCTCCCTCTGCAGAGGAATACTGTACAGGTCTGAAGTAACAAAGCACCCCTATAAACTCAAGGGTGGCTTAGGAAAGAGGTTTATCAGTCAGAAGTCCAAAGGGACCACAGAGTGCAATTTGTGAGTGCACACTGCACGGCAGACACAGAGAAGGTGCAGTACTTAGCCTACCGTCTTCCATCAGCATCCCAGGTGAGGGGAGTGTGGACACAGCGGTGGGTTACCACGTGCGCAGTAATTCCTGCATACCTTAGAGCAAGACATTTACTCCAAAACACAAGAGGGGGAAATTACTTGAGGATCGCTCTTAGCTTAGGAGCACACAATGAACAAAGGACAACTCGGCTCTCAGGCAGGCTCTCGCCTCACAGTAAGCTACCTCGAGTTGTTTTGCATTGTGCCACATTAAAGTCCAAGATAACTTGATTTTAAAGTCCTTAAAGAGAGGAGAGCCCTTTACACCCATCGCCAATCTGAAACAAGCATTGATCTAAGTGAGAGCATGGCTTTTAGCAAGGCTTGGGGCAATTTCTGGGCACCCTCCTTCTCCCACAGAGATGCAGCTGCCACCCAAATGGGCATCCCAGTAACTGGGTTGCATGTTGTTACAGCCACAGTCAGGAGGTGACCACTCTATAGGAAACTCTATAGGAAGTAAGGTCCTGTAAAGGTTACTTTGTGACACGTTTCTAAGTAAACCTTAACAAGGTTTCTGTGGGTAGCATTTCTGCTAGCAAGAAATCAGCCCTGCAGAACAAGGTAGAAAAGCTCTGCAGGTAGCGAGTGTGACTGTGGGAATATAGCCATGCCTACTGATTAGCCAGCATTTCTGTGTGAAATAGGATCCTGGTTCTTATACTGACCACATTTTACCTGCCCGTAGCAGCTGTACATTCCCAGCTCTCACCTGTCTGAATAGATAGCTTGCTAATGGCTCATCCAAATCAGGCTGATTATCAATGAATGTAAAGAGATCCAGACCAGATCCATGCTTCTCCATCACCAGCTGGAAGAAGTGTTCATTTTCAAAGACATCCAGCACCTATAAATAACAGACTGTTTTTTTTAACATGTGCTTCATCCTCAAACTCCCTTTTTTATTATTATTTACTTGAAATAAACAAACACTACTTCCCCCCTGGAGAAGTAATGAAAGTACGTTATAATCTTTGAAGTCTTCACTGAGTACAAATGTTTCTTGAAAAGAGAGCAGAACTAAAAGTCAAGAGGAATTCTCTTTCAGAAAAAAGCAAACAACAGGAATCAAGATGTAACCAGATCATTTACCAAACTAATACATGTTCAGCTGTGACACCATATGCCCACTTCCAAGATATGCATCTTGAAGTACAGACTTTTCTTCTGTTAGATTCACACCTTCAGATCTGTGCTTACATCAATTGTTTGTGGTACAAGTGTCCAACAGCAAGTGATAACACCCTCCCAAATAAATCATGATGGTTCTTCACTGAAAAGGTAGCTTTATTACATGAGACTTTGGAGCATGAGGCTCCAAATGTTCAAAGGAACCACGCGATCCAGTTCTAGTTGCATTTACTCTGAGTTACTGTACCTTAATGATACTGGGGTGCTGCAGCTTCAACAGGATTGCGATTTCTTGGGTAACTCTCCCCACATCAGGATCATCTACCCAGCAGTCCTCAAGCACCCTCTCCTTCCAGATGAACTTCACAACAGCCTACACAGACAACAGCATTTCAGTATTGCCTGCAAGAGCAGGGCTGTAAGTGTTTGGGAAATCAATTTACGAGGAAAATGTTAGTGAATCATATAACTAGGAGGACAGAAGTAAGCCAATATGCATGGCTTTGCTTATAACATCTATAAAGATCTTTAAACTAATGTAGTCCTAGATACCGAATGATGCACAGAAATGGAAGGTATTTATCGTTCTTTTCCTTTGTACTACTAATAACATTGAATTCCAAAGGCTTTTTAAAACTGAATTCCAAAGGCTCTGACAGGCCAGCTCTCTTATCAGCTCAATTACAGCAGTGCTGACCTCTGCCACAGAGGTACAGTGGAAGAAAATGAACACTTCACATCCACACAGAGAAACACTAGAGCTTGCCTCTCAACACCCAAAATACTTCTGCTGATAAAGAGGAGGGTTCCATAACCTCAACATGTCTATTCCACAACAAAGTAGCCACATTCTTGAGTTGCGGCATGATAAACTTTGGAGTGCGTCATTCTCTTTAGTAACGTTAGATTAAAACCTGTAATTCTGTTAAGCCTAAAGTATACTTCTTTCAACAGGTTAAAATAGCTACATGGTCAGTCCCACCCTGTGCCTGTTGCCTTAAGTAACAGTTCATCCATTATATCAATGCGAACACTTTGCTGTCCTGCTTTTATAAGATTAGTGATCGCAGATTTGTGTTCAAAACAAAGGAAAACCCCAAACTACCAAAGAGCAGCTTTTAATAGCATAGTATTGACATTATATGGACACTCCGACCTTTTAGTTTTGATCCTAAAATATTTATTGCAATGATATTTTAAAGAAATATTTAACCTCCTGGTGATCTTTCTTGCCCCTGGCGGTCCAGACAAAGCCAAAAGATCCTTTGCCAATAAGACCGAGAGTGTCATATTTTTTTGCATATTCTCCCTCACAAGCCTTTAATCTTTCAAGCTCTTCAGCTCTTCGGGAATTCTCAAATAGTGAAGTTGATCTGATGGCCTAGGTACAGATAAAAAAAATAGCAAGAAAATGGAATGAGCAAGCCACAGAATAACATTCATAAGATGAAGTAAATACTGAAAAGAAACTACACATATACAAGAATAGCTAAAAGAAGTGATTTATCTTTTTGATAGCAAGAAATTTATGTTGATGTAACCATCATCTTACATGACAAGTTAATTCAAGTCTGCTCTCAGCAGCTATCAATACTGCTTAATTCAGCAAAAGGTTAAAAAAAAGAATATGCACTTGAGATGCTTGTACAAAATTCTCTGCGCAAGCAGAAAAATTAATTCATCGTGGTCTTTCACCAAATGATCATTTTACTTGATGAAAAATAAAAAAAAAAAGTAGATTACTTTCAATGTTGTAATTTTTCCAGGTAATTATATTCTAAATGGACAGAACTAAAGGTGCTGCTTCAAGCCCTGTCTATACATTTGGCAATTTCTATTTGCCTCACTAACCTCAAAAGAGTTAGTATATAGAAGAGGCTAAATTACCCATGTTTACCAAACCTTTTGATAAGATAGCATTTTAGTTCTTTAGATTGCTCTCTTAGCAGACAAAGAGGAAACAAGTTCAAGGCACACCCTCTTCAATTCTAACACCCCAGTAAAATCTGTAGTAGACACATTATAAGCCTTCCTACCAAGCCTTACAACTCTGCATGAGCAATCAAACACAACAGAAGTTTCTTCTCGCTTTCTTTTTCTTGCAGATAGGGTTTGGGGTTGTTTGCCTCAGTGAACAGTAAGTTTCTCCACCAAAGATGGCATCCAAAATGCACAAGAACAGAACATGTTCCTGACATACATGATATTCCATACTGAGAAGAAACACAACACATCTCGCAGGAGTGTTTGTTTCGAATTGTGAAATTTGGATTTATACTCATACCTGAAGTGGTCAGCACTGCTGGTATTTCAACATACATGTGCACATACATGCAAAATAATTTTCAAAAAGGAAACCACAAACCACCTTGTTACTCAGCTCTCAAAGGTCTTACAAAATATATTCCAAATAGTAAGTTTTGCTTCTGGATTTTAGCATTTTGTTCAAATATCTATTTGTCTTCCAGCTCAGTGATTAAAGGTGGAAGCCACAATGACCAAAGTCTAAGCCACTTCACATTTCAATAAACAGCAGCTTCTCAGAGCCTCACGTAGTTTGGATCTATCACCACTATACACGTTATACATATGATGTCTAAATAGGTATGTTAAAGTCATCACAAAACCCAGCTATGTAAAGATCTAGGGAATGCATATATTTATTCAAGAGATGTAAAAGATCACCATTACCTATTTCAATTGATCAAAGATATTGTTTTCTGCTACCGCCCCGGTCAAAGTACTGTCAGTTTTACATCCCACTACTGCCTAAAAAGCAGGCCTGAGCAGTTCTGCATTCAGGTTACATGGCACCGGCGCGTACCTACTGCTCAGCTACGCAGTGTTAGCTTTCTGTGCACCATGCAGAAGGCAACATCTCCAGAGGCAGCTAAAACTGCACTTTCCTTTTGCTGACACAAGTCAGTAAATGAAAGCTTTCAGTCTAGTATTTCCTTTCTTAATAATGCTGTGTCATTGATTCCAGTGTGACTACATTGATTGAAAAATTAACCTCGCCACACTGTTGTAAACCTCAATTGTAGATGTACTTAAACCAGCCTAAGAACAAATTTAAAATCAGGTGCTTTTACTATTCAGATGGGAAAGCTAACTACACTAAGCCAAACACACTACCAGAAGTGTTACAATAGTAATTTGTTGTTTTTACAGCCATGAAACACTTCTTTCGACATAGAAATAGGAAAACCAGGAAACAGCAACGCCCCCTGCCCCAGCCTCATGACATACTATAACTGGAAAAACTTCTCAGCTTTAGCTTCAGCTCAACATTATATAATGATAGTGTTTCTTACTTCTCCAAGGCTGTGTGTGGAAAGATCTGCAATGGACTGGGCAGAGCTTGCTAGACTGGAGAGCAAAAGCTGCGTCTTTGCTACTGCTTCTTTCTGGCTCTGTAGAAGGTCTTTCACCACCCAGATGCAGAAAAGTATGGCAGAGTCCTGCAGTTCCACACGTTTTACTTCAAAGAGTACACCTGTAGAAACAGTTGAGGAAGTTAAAATGGTGGAACTGAACATTACTGTCAAATGAGACCACAGTTAGCTTAGGACAAAATCCCAAGTTCCCAAAGTTTCCTTCCTTCTTCTCCACTGCGAGCTTCCAACCCAGAACTACCTGCCTTCTGCAAAAACGTGGGTGAAGAACAGTGTCCTGGTAAGAGTTTCGGGAAGGGGAGAAACAGGTTTAACTTACTTAATTGTGAACCATCTCTGTGACAGCAATTCCCAGCGTAGCTGCCTTCCAGGATCTCTGTGTTCAAAGGAGCTGCTAGATTCAGTCTTCCTTCTTGTTTCACAGGGGTAGATGTTGCTTTTATCTCCGTATTTTCCTGCCCATGCAATTGACAGTCTTCTTTACTTTTCAGTGGGCTTCTGTTGACATCATCCCCCACAGTCTCTGCAGGAATTTCAGGCTTCTCAAGAAATACTTTGGAGAATTCTTTAGGGTTTTCCAAATGCCGTTCAAAGGCCAGGCACCCAGAACCATCTTCTATGGCAACACCATTCAATAGCTTCTTTTCTTGCCCAGTTGAAAAAGCACTGCTCTTCTGAGTTAGCACATTGCCTACAGCTGAGCCCACTGCATTAGAGGAGGACACTCCTACAAGAGCTGTAGGAGCACCTAAACAATTGGCTGAGCTCCCTTTGACACCAATATTCAGATCCAGTTCCTCAAGACCAGAGCAAATACAGCTTAGCTCGGTGTCTGATTCTTTAACATCTTCACGGGTTGTGGCAACTCCCAGTGCAGAAGCAGTGCAACCCACTCTATTTCCTGAGTAGACATCATGGATACTATTTCTTCCATTTGCAAAGAAAAATGACGAAGCATCATTTAGCAGGCAGCTTTCAAGGACGGTGTGATCAACACTGGAAAGTTTTGCATCACACATCAAGCTTGTTTTTGACAATTGTCCTATAGGCACACGGCTTTGAAAGTCTTGCATGCAGTCTGGTGTTGTCCCAGACCATGGCTCATTTATTTTTGGTGTTCTAAGAGAGTTACAAGCAAAATCAGAAGGCTTATTCATGCCATCGCACGCAGTATCTAGCTCATCTTCTGGGCTAGAAGAAACAGTAGACCAGGCAACGTTTGCTGAAGAAGATTGTCCCTGAGTATTCATGGAGTGCTGATCCTTCAGCATTTCATATGGTAACCTGGAGACCTGCTGACAATTTAATTTCTTTAGGTCCTGATGATGAACATGGAATTGACCAGGCAAGATCTCACTGGCATTCCCACTGTCAGAGGCATCAGATGCTGCACTGTGGCTGTTTCTTACTGGAGTCTTTACATTCTGACCTGAATCCAACCGTTCTGAAGCAGATGACGTGGGAGAGATCCCTGCAGGGTGCATTTTGTGAGAGTTATATGATCCTGCATTTTCCACCATTCCACACTGTTCCACTGCTCTGATTCTGTCAGGCCAGGTTTTAGGAGAAGGCTCTCCACAGAGGGCTGACAGCCCATCAGCGACAATGCTGTCTTCACTGCAAGGATTCAAAGTTATTAGTGATCTTATGATGACAAAAGAATGAGAAAACACTCATCTGTATCCTATCCACTCTTCTGTTCATTATTTAAAACCTGCCCCAATTGTTTTATTTTTTAATTTAAAAGAAAAAGGCAGAAAACTCTTGATACAAGCATCCAAAATCATAACAAATTCCATCTTTACCAAAGAACAGCAGGTACACTTGAATGGCAGTCTTTCCTTATGGATTACTTCCTTCTCTAGCTTAATTTCTAAATATATTTCATAGACCATTTACCACAACAAAAAGCCAATACATATGGCAGTATACTTCTAGTCCTGAGAACAGAAGATCCCTGTTGTGTTTCCAGCCATCATTTTAACCAGGGTTCATTGAAGCCCACGACAGAAAGTATTTTATAAACATTTCTATCAGTAAAAATGCAGAATAGAAAAACAGTCCACGTAGTAGAGCAGTTACAATCAAAGTAAGATATCACAGAATCATTTAGGTTGGAAAAGACCTCCAAGATCATCTAAATAGAGATATAAAGGACAGCACAAGGAAACAGTCAGACTACCAGCCTGTTTAAAAAGTGACAAGAATTGTGCTGTAATAGTCTCTACATTAAAAAAGGCAGCAAATGTTTTTTGAGAGTTGGAATCATTAGTGTGGAAGGTTTACAATTTTACTTAAGCTAAACTGTGTGCATCATATAGGTTCTTGTGCAGAATTTCTAATCTTGTAGAAAAAAAACGCCTAAAAAGATGCAATAAAAACAGCTGGACTCTAGTACCACAATACCCTGTTTTAATGGATGGCCTGACCTCCAGAAGGAATAATGTTTAGAATCTATTCCAGGTAACCTGGCTTCAGTGCAACACCAGCTAGTGGATACCATTGAAGGAAATAAACATCCACTGTTTCTTATCTAGCAAGATAGGGCCTAGTTACCTTCTCCAGCCTTGGTGAAACATTTGGTACCCACTAGAGATGAAACACCCGTAACTAAGTTGTAAGATCTCAACAAAAATCTAAGGTAGACAAAGCTCAATCTGTCTTGCAAATAGTGCTCAGATTCTAAAGAGAGCCAGGTGCAGAAGACTCTTGTTACACCTTCCCACAAATATCAGAGGTGAAAAACAGTTTTTGCTTGTGATTGCCACCACAGTTCTTGATTTTTCAAAGTGAGGTTGTGGTCCATAAAACGCTCACCTATTAGAGGGTATGGATGCCACTTCAGGAGATGAGGGAGTAGACAAGAAACTGCTCCCATTCTTTTGCTTAGTCTCACCATAAAGTAATCTGTCTTCTTTGTGTCTTCTTTCTAATTTCTGCTCTTCATCTCTTGACAGAAGGCTGGCTGAAGATGCAGCCACAAAGCTGCTGCCTGTACCAAACAAGAAATAAGACCATCTCAATTTAAGCTTTTATGTTTATGCTTCAGTGTCTACAGTGATTAAAAATAATCTTGGAACTGCACTGGTCTGTCTCGTCCCTAAGGAATCCAGTATAAAAAACCTGATTAAGGCAAAGTGGTCCAAATATGAGCACTCCACTCTACTTTGGCCTGAGAAGTCATCGCATGCAGGAATCTAAATGTTTCAGGGCTGCTAAAATTTGCTTTCCTATCAAAGTTTTTGGACATGTATTAACCTCCTGGGTTAGCTACTTGGCTTGAAATTCAGAGACCTAAGAAAGGCCAATGACCATACAGAGCCTGGAAACAAAGCTTTCATACAAACAGCAGCGGGGGGGGAGGGGGGAAGCCCCAAACACACATATGCTCCCCACTCCAAACACTTAAAACGAAATGTTTTATAACTCACTGAAATTGCAGGACAAAAAAGAAATAGCATACAGTCCAAAGATGTTTAAGAGAAAGAACGAGATAAGAACTTCCTTCCTTCCTCAGTGACAAAAGATAGGAAGAGAAGAACATGAGTTCACAAGATGAAGTAAACCAGGTATTGTTGCTGCAGAAGGTAACAAGTGAAAAAATCTAGATTAGAATCTAGAACAATCACTCCATTTAGTAAAGGCCGAGTGCCAAAATGTTTCCTCACGGAAGAACTGAATTATTTCTAGATTAGAGGCACCACTTCACCAAAAAATTACTTAAGAAATTGCACACTAATAACTCTTCTTTGTTCCAGTAGCAGCTGTGCATTGGTTCCAATGCAGCTGTGCATTTCTAAGCAAAGAAAAAAGAAAAAGCAAACAGGGAAAAAAAAAAAAAATCAAAGGAGACAGAAAAACATTATAACAGATCTCTTGTGATATGGATGAAAGCATGCATTTGCTTGTGTTCTCTGTTTTGGGCAGAGGTAGCTGGAAGGCCAGATTTGGAGACATGGGACTTTCTTGCTTCTGTTTATTCCTGTTGTGTTCAGGGAAATAGAATTTTGATAATTTCTTTGTAAATACAACAAGCTGCACCAGAGCATGTGATGCCTCCTAACTGAAACAGCACAGCAACATAACATTGAATATTAACCAGCAACATGAGTCAATACACAAGAATGTCAGATTTTTCTTTAAAATATTAGTCCTAAGTATCTTCACCTCTCTTGCAATGCTGTATTTTAAAAGCTATATTTTACAAATCTTACAATATTTGGAGATCCTTGCAGGGGAGAGAGGGAAAGAGAAGTGTTCAGTAAGTACAAAGCATTCTCTATTAACAGTGTAATTTCTAACTTGGATATTCAGTTTCATCTTCTTAGCAAGAGAGAGAAGCACAACCTTACGTGAACAATTCTGTTCACCTTAGGCTACAGTGGAAATCCAATTTAAAAACTGCATAGTGTTACACGGCTTTTACAAAGCACATTCCCATTTTCATAGGAAAATCTCTTCTCCCTATTGATTTTACCTTTGTTACAGCAGTCAGAACCAGTTACATGACAGGCAGCAACATCTTCAAAGATGCACTCACTCTCTGTCCCCATAGAGTCGTCAAGAGGAGGTAATGGCAAGGAACAGTCATTGCTTCTCTCCATGTTGTTATAGAAACCAGGGATCAGGAACGTTATGTTCTGAAACACAGAATGAAACCTCAAAGCTAAGCTGACTCCCACAGTCTGGGGGCAAATGCTAACAGTGATAGTGGACCTGATTCTCATGGACAGCCAGGCAAAAACAATCCACATCACTGGTGGAGAATGTACAAGCGTGCAGATTGCTTTGGGCTACTTGAAATCCATGCCAGTTCCTCAGCACTACAAGGCTTAACAATTACAGCAAGAGAATTTGTGTATCGTCCCACAAGTCACTTGCTCAACACACGAACGCAGTTTTGTGACAGACAGAAATGAGTACAAAGTAGACTTTACAACTCCAGTGGATGTGCTGCCAGGCACTGCAGTCATGGGCTTGGGTGGGGGGTGGAATTAATATTCCTGCCTTACCTTGCCCAGCAGTTCTTTCTTCTCATAGCCAAACAGTGTTAAAGCAAAACTATCCTTGATGCAACGGATGGTTCCATCTGACTGTACAGTAATAAGGCCACTGATGGTGGAAAAAACTTCAACTGTAGCAGAGTAATGATAGTCTGTGGAAGAGACTTCTTTTTCTGTCTGTAGAACGCCCAAAATCTGCACTGCCATTTGGTCCTCCTCCAGAAGGCTAACTTGCAGCTTTAAACTGAGAGGAAACATGTTACCCTCTCTGGATCGACCTACAGCTCTCTGGCTCCTGAGGTTCTAAATTAAAGCAAAACAAACAAACAAACAAAATCCCTAATTAATCAAACGTTTTGGTTTTATTTCAGTATTCACATAAAGTTACATAGCAAAGCTCTCAAGGAAAAAGGAGCAGGAAAAGAAAAACAAACCAATCCTGTGAACATCAAAATGAACAAAGTCTGGTTTTCTAAGGATTTAGAACCCAAAGTTGAACTCCTGTATGATAATCCTGATGACAAAGACCAGGAAAGTCCATGATGCAGGTTTTCAGCAAATGAGGCATTAATAACGTGTTATTAATTTCAACTATCTAGCCACAGCATTTGCAAGACCTAGATACTCTTTCGACTTTCACTCCTCAGACAGACATGTTTGAAATTGGCTAAAGAACTCGAAGTAATATCAGGGAGCTGACTCAGATAACATGTTTTCTTAAAAAGACAGGCTTCTGATGGACTGGAGAAAATTATCTTTCACCAACACAGACTCTACAGTGAGAGGTCAGGGCTTGGGCTCAGTCCTAGTTAGAAAATACCCAGACAGCAGCTCCATAAAGCAGCATACTCTTTTTCACAGGACTTGTGCTTCTCTCTGAAAAGGCTTTCTTCTGTTACATAAGGAGGGAAACCAGCGTGCATACCTGGCCCAGATGGGAAAGGTATGGAAGAAAATGGTTGGCACTTAAACTGTACCTTTGGGATTTTTTTTCCTAGAAGAGGGATCTGCATAGAAGGAATCAGGTCCTTTATGTGGAGCCCAACTACTTCTTCCAATGTTGGGTAGCCATGGAGATGAGCAAAAAGCAGGTCACATGAAGTAATCTCTCCCTTGGGAAGAAAATTTACAGGACTATTTTAATTTGAACATTTTAGCCACAGTCCACTCAATCCTTTAACAGTTTCTGCAAGCATCTAATCAAAGAGCAGAATGTTTCATTCTGCTGACTCTTCATGAATACAATTAACTCAGAAAAAGCAGACACTGCATAATGCAATGCTCCTCTGACATTATCATGCCATAGGGAAGAAGCAGGGGAGTCCAGGGCTCCTCACAGAACTTTTCCTCAGCGAGCTGATCCCTTCACAAGGGCATCCCTACTGTAAATAATCAACTCCCTGCCAAACTGCCCCCGTTCAAGTCTAAGACGTTCCTGGAAAAGAGATGGGGTATTTTAATGAGACTTGTTGAATACGTCAAAGTGAGCCTCATGGGAGAAATACGCACAGGTCCTGCGTATTCAATCCCAACCTTAGGCAGTGCTACGCATACACTTCGTGTTCACAAGTAATAACATAGAATGATAGAATGGTTTGGGTTGGAAGGGACCTTAAAGATCATCTAATTCCACCCCCCTGCCATGGGGAGGGGCACCTTCCACATAAATTGTCACAAACTGCTGTCTCATTTGATCATTAGGAAAACACTCACGTTGATCTTGAAGGAAACAAAAGCTGAAAGTCTTTCCACTGGCTCCAGCAGAACCACACAACACTGGTTGTCCTTGCTTCTTATTCGCCTCAGCCAGACTGAGACAGGGATCTTCTCTTTGAGATGGCCTATAACATCCACCTTTCCATAGGATTCAGAGATGTAGTTAAAATTTACTAAGACTGCGGTTACTTAGCAAGAATTTCAAACAAGATATTGAGCCAAGATATCTCTCCCTCATTGTTAGAAAAAACTTGTTTCTTTGAAACTTATTAGTTTTTATTGGAAGAAACATAGCTTTAATATACAGTTGATAAAGATTGCAAGTAACTGACTGTTGTTGCTTTGGTTTCTTCTCTCCCAGCCTCAGGAAGACTCGAGGCATTTCCATCAGTATAATAAATGTGTCGATCTAATACCTTACTTTCAATAAAAAGTGCTTTTCAGAAATGCCTTATTTAAGAGCTGTCCCACGATGCTAATGAATACTCCCCATCAGTAATGTAGTTCTTACTTTCAGCTGCAAAAGCAGCAGCTTAATTACTTATGGGAGAAGATTCTTCTCAAATCAGAAAATGTTTACGTATCTTATAAGCCGCAGTGTTCGTATTAAGCCTTTTATCTTTTTTAACCTGATCTTGACAGAATGGGTTTATGAATTACACAGTGGCTCCATGGCAACCTATAAAGTACTTGGAATGGCTGTAGCTTAGAGTTAGCATCTTTCTCAGACGTTTATTTTTAATTTTGGATTTAACTAACCAAGCTTAGGATTTTTTTGCTATACCCAACTGAGGATTCAGGAAGATCGAGCTCTGAGGTACAGACAATTTCAGTACAAAAATAACCCAACGGGAAGAAATAGCTTATCTTCCAAATATTTTTTTGGTGACAGCTCACAACAGCAGGAAAAGAAAATAATTTTAAGACACTTCTCATGCAGTTCTCTTATAAACAAACACACTACAGGCAAAATACTAATTCCACTCTTTTGCACCAACTAGGGTGTTTTGTCACAGACATTTCACAGTATTTGATTGATGCATAACTTTATAACATGCACAGTGCAATTTAAGATCATTTTAAAGATACTTTAAAAGACCAGACAATCGGGAACTTTTCCATAATAAGGTTTTCCATGTTAAGCAATCTATATTGATTTTTTTTTTTTTTTTTTTTAAATCAGCTGTCCTTGAAGCTCCAATTTGGTCAAGTCATCATGACTATACATGTTGGCAGCTGGAAAGCTTTCACAGGTGCCTCCCAAACCATCTTTTACCTTCTGAATACCCACATCTGCAAACTTTTAAACAAAACAGGCTGCCAAATGACTTAATTGCCAAGTGCCCATTAAGTTAACTATATCGGGAAATTAGATTGAAAATGTAAAAAAAACCACCCTAAACCCCATAAAGATTGTATATGGTGGGAAATATTTGCTTGAAAATTTCACATACCACAGTTCCTGAAAACACCGATGAACATTCATCAGTTTCTAAGTATTCCTCCCCCACAGCTTCCCATATCTCTTGACTGCATTTGGATATGAAGTGGGACAGCCTTTGACCAATGAGTTCCTGACTACTGTACCCAAGCAACTTGCAGGCTTTGTCATTAGCCACTAGAATCTAGAAAAGAGGAAAGAAAAAACAACAACAACAACAAACAAGCCAAGAATAAAAGCTGTATGTTTCATTTATAGAACATCATCTCCTCAGGCTGTTGCTTTAATGTCTTACAGTACCACTTCCTCTTGGTGGAAGTGGGGTGGTCCTTTTAAACTCTGAAATCTTTGATATCAATTCACTAAAGCTTCTTGTTCTAAGACATCCATTGCCCAAGTATCTTCTTGGTTAAAAGCGTCTGAGACATTGCTTTCCTTTTAGGTTTCTTGCTTGCTTTTAGCTACCTACCCCTTCCAACCTCCTGTGTTGTTTAAATAATTACATACAAAGTTGTACTTGCAAGCAATACCTGGGCAGGCCACAAAATTTTATCCACCCCGAAGGCATGCAATAGTAACACCAGTCATTGGCATGCTTATACCTCTGTTACAGATAAAGCCAGGATTAAGTGTCTTTAAGATGGGAGGGCCCAAACTGTCAGCTCAAGCTAAAAATGGCACAGATCTTTGAGGCTTTTAGCACTCAATTTTATTTCAATATTTCTGTTGGGACAGAAACAGAGAAAACCTTTCTCTCCCAGTACAAAAAGCATATTTACTGGGGCAGATAAAGAGATGCCATGCCACCATGAACCCATCCCAGGGTTGGTACTTCCTAGACAGAACACTTGAAGCACATTCTGCTTTTCCTTTCTTCCCTTATGCCACATCATGGCTGCATTCTGCTTTATTCTCTCTCTGTTTGAAAAAAAAGACTCAAGATATCAGTGCTCCTGATATTGTCTTGTATATTTTGCTAACTACAACCTACAATGGAAGTACACGCTTTGTCAGTCTAGAAAATTACTGAGCTTGAGCAGACTACAAAATACCTTCATGACACTCTAATAGCCTGCAGATACAAGTAAGAATAACAGGCATTTTAACCTATACGATGTCATACAGCCTATATCAATTACGCAATGCATAGTTTAGCAGTTACTACTGCAAATACCTCTGTTGTGTTGATATCCACGGTGAAGATGGCCTTGTTTGCATTGCGTGCAGCAGGTAGGAGGTGTTGGCTGGATTCTTCCACAGCGAGGGCATGCAAAAAGGACCAAGAAGCAGAACTTCCAACGGAATTGGAGAGAGGGGAAGAGTCCCACTGAGCCCAAGAGTTACCAATTTTGCTGGTACAAACATTATGAGCTGCCAGTGAAGACAAACAATAAGAGCTCCATTTCTCCCCTGTGAGAACAGAAAGATCACTTATGTAGTTGTAACAATCTACTACAGGAATATTAGAGAAATTAATGAAAAACCAGTTGTCAGCTGAAGTCAAGTAATTTCATCCCAAAACACACGCTTCTGGATTTGTTAAGAAATGACAAGAAAATAAAAATCAATGAAACTAAAGACAACAGAAACAATTATAATAAGCTTATCTTTTTGAGTCGCAGCCACTGGAACAATTAAACTCTATCCGTAGGCTAGAAAAAAATTGCCAGCGTGCAAATAATTCAACCAGACTATTTAAGTTTTTCTTCTGCTTAAGTGAACAGCTTAAAGGGTTTTAAATTATCTCAAGATAAAATTGAAACAGTTATTATACATAATTACAGTTCAGAGTTAGTCAGAAGCCAGCTAATTAACTATTCACAAGACGTGACACTGAAATACCTGTGCCCACACCAACATTTCGCGTTACACAACGCTAAGCGATTACCCTAAAACTTTCAAAAGTTCTGACTGTAAAAAAACGCTTCCTGGGGAAGTGGCATCAGCAACCAAACACCATTGCTCCACTTCCAAAATAATACAGAGCTCGGAAGGCTTGCCAGCAGTGGAAGAGGCATTACGAACGGGCCATCACGAGGATACCTCTGCATTTGTGCACCACGTACACCAGGACCGTTGGTTGTGATGGAAATGGAACACCCTTATCCAGCTTTAAAATGGAACACCCTTATCCAGATGCAAAATGGAACACCCTTATCCAGATGCAAAATTCTTGCTCTGCTAACGGAACCTGGCATATTAATGTCTTTCTCCCCAGGTGGAAGTTTTTCGTGTTTCGGAGCACGGCATAAGGTGGCACTTATTGAACAAGAGCTTTCTGGCTGCTTCCTATTACTGCTGCCTCCAGCTTGAGGGAGGAGGAGGAAGATGGGAAACCACCTGACGCAGTACCTGCCGTTTTCCCCGACAACTCACGAACTCGACGCCACGTACACAGCGCTCACCAGACAGAGACGCTCTGCGCCGGCACAGTCCGGCCAGCTGGCTTCTCCTGCCCTTGCCGGCCCAGGGGTAGGATCTGCTGAGCTCATCGGAGCCGCGCAAGTGGCCGAGGACGGGGCCGAGCGACGAGGACAGCGGGCCCCCTGCGGAGGGGCTGCAGGCGCTGCCGGCCATGGCTGCCCCGCCCGCAACAGCCCCGAGCGCCGCCGCCGCCCCTCACAGCGGTCACCCGGCGCGCAGGAGGCGGGCCGCGCCGGCCCCGCCGCCCAATAAGCGAAGGGCGTAGCAGAGCGACAAGGCCGGCGGCCAATAGGCCGCCGCCGCGGGGTGGCGGGCCGTTCGAACGCAGCGCCGGCCCTGCCCGCCCTTGGCCGCCCGTTGCTAGGGACGCCCGTCTTTGGAAGAG
>VXAA01001403.1:600496-620010 GCA_013399115.1 Anseranas semipalmata
CGCCGGTGGGGAGGGAGCTAGCCCTAAGCCTTGCAGCAGTGCTGGGCGCTACAGCGGCCTCCCGCCCGGGCCGCAGGGAACTACAACTCCCAGAGGGCCATGCGCGCGCGCGGGGAGGGGGTCGCGCATGCGCACGACTGTCGGGCGCCCCAGCCCACCCCCTCACCCCGCCCGGCACGCCACCTGCAGAGGTAATTGGCTGCGGCGCGTGGCCAGCGGTGGCCTCTGATTGGCTGCGGCCGCCGTTGAGGCGGTTTCCGGAAGGGGGCGGTGGGAGGAGAAGCAATATGGCGGCGGAGAGCGGAGAGGGGCCGCAGGAGATGATGGAGGGTGAGAGCGCGCTGGGGCCGGGCGGCTGCGGCCGCTGAGGGGCCGGGCCGGGCACGGCGCGAGTGCAGGCGGCGAGGGGGACCTGCGCCCTGTTCCTCAGGTCCCCAGGAGCAGGGTGGCCGCCGGAGCTGGGGTTGGGAAAAAGACGAAGCGACCCCGCGGGGTGTGCGGGGCAGACGGCTGCTTTAGCTGCAGGGATTTGTGTCTTCTTGGGCTCTTTTCTTTTTTTTGTTTTTTGGAAGCCTTCGCTTCGTGTCGTTGGTACTATCGTACACACACAGTACTGATTTTTTTGTCTAAAAGGTCTTTAAATGTAATAGTTCTACTTCCATCTCCGTAATCTTTGGAATTGCACTTCATTGATCTAAGAAATTTCCTTTTTCCTCCAGTCTTCTTCCCAGATTGTTGGTTTTAGGAAGATGTGATGGGAGGAAAAAGTGCATCCAAAATCAAAGTAGAAACAAGGGGTAAGAGGCCTTTTATTTAAGACTAAACCTTTCATTTAGTTAATTTAGGATTTCTACTAACTGCCTAGTGGTATATGTGAGTCCTGGTTGTTATATCTGCTTGCTACTTCTTCCCCCCACACCCCACTGCCAAAAGTAATCTAATTCTGCTGTTATCTATCTCACGCAGTTGATAAGCGGATCGAATCGGAGGAGTCAGGAGACGAAGAAGGGAAGAAGCAAGCAGTTTGCTTAGTAACAGACCTCAGTCAGCAGAGCCTGAGAGATGAGCAGAATGGCGAGAACTCCACAGGTACCTTGCCGACCTAAATGATCGCTTTAGGAAGCGTCGTCTTACCGGGGTGTGCAGTCGCGGCCGTGTATGAGTCCTTGGTGTTTTTCATAGGTACACGGTGGTCGTATCAATGTTAGTTAACAACGTGCATCTGTGCTAGAGAAAACTTCTTTAAAAGAAATAATCATAGTGTAATCATTGCTACAATAAAGCTGCCTTCTTTTATGGAACCACTGATACTAGACCTTCATTTTTTTTCCTATTTATCCACGTGTGGAACCATGCTTCTCTTTGAAATCTGTAACATCAACATGCAAAGCAGCTTTATTCATACTTTTTTTTGTGGAAAGGTTCTCGCTTTCTGTAGAAATATGCTGGAAGTGTTCATTAGAAGTGAACAAAACCAGCTCTTCATAGTTCTGCTTTAATGTATGTAGTTTTTAACTTTAAAAAGTGCAGATTCCTTTGGAAGGCAAAGAAGACTATTTCTAGATAGATTGAAGAAAGATGTTGATGTGTTTTTTTTAATTAAAAAATCTAAGACATATCAACATTATATCTGTTTGAATTCTCTTGATTTCAAACTTTAACTACTATTATTGCTGTTTATTATTGTATTTAGCACATTGGGTAGAAATTTTGACAGGCTTTTTTTAAGCCTGTGCATGTTTGATGGGAGTGGTTGTTTTATAGTAGCTTGCATAGAATTTGTCAGAGCAAATCAATTTCTAGAGATCCCCTATGGCAATATTATCTGGGCTTTTAATGCTACCTAACAATTTGAGATGTAACAGCATCCTTTTGATTGACGTACTCATGTAGTTATTATTGGCCTGAAAATGGAAGTGAAATAATATAGAAAATTTTCTGCAGCAAATTTTAATCATTCTTGACTGTTTATCTACTGCAGATCCCTCTTAACCTTCTTTCTTAGAATTTGCAAAAATGTTTTCCAAACTAGCAAGTTTTTATGAAATCTCGTCTACTAACTAAATGAACTCCGTCTAGGTAGCTAACAATTCATTGTTAAGCATTGAAAAAATCACACAGCAAACTATATGTTGAACAATAGTGTGGTGTTATGTATAAAAGCACAAGAGCACATCTCACAAATTGTAAATCCCAAGCACTGCATAGTCAATAGAACCACTAAGATCAGTCGGACACAATTCTCCTTTGCACGCATATAACATTTTGAGTGTTTATTCAGCTGATTTAATTTATTTGTGCATTTGAGGTTATGTTTTGTATGTTGTTCCCTTGGGAATTATAATATTAGAGAAACAACTTCAAATGACATACTTTTATTCGAAATGGAGGCAGGTAAAACAACTTCAGATTTGTATGGATTACATCAGATGCTCTTTAATGTAATAACCGTATCGTCATTCCTTTTCCTTCCAAACTGTTAGGATTCAGAAAACTTCTTTTAGGGCAGAGAGGAATAATATTGCAACATTTGAGTTAGTTTCCACAGCCAGCTTTTGAGTTGCTCAGCTGAAAGGAAAATGAACAGTTTTCCACGTTTTTCACTGACGATCACAAATAGAAAGAGCTCAAGCAGCTGAAATTTCAAATTTATTGTTTAGCTAATTCTCTGAGGAATAGCGCCTCTGTTGAGAAAGCTTATAACTTAGCTATTTATAATATTTTTCATGCATATGCAGTTAAAAAGTGCAGTTAGGCTTTTAGCTGCTTGAAATGGTTGTAGTGCTGTGGATTTATGTAACTCAGGAACTGCTGTTCCGTACTGCGGAACTTGGGTTTCCTGAATGTTGTCTTTTCTCCCTACATTTGCACAGCCACGTAGCTTGCAGGCATAGGTTACACAAAAACTCGCTTAAGTAACGTCAGTGCCAGAGCAATATTTTCTGCCCCTTGAGAAACCTGCTGCATTAAAAATTGTGGACTAAAGTACTGTTTGCATACTTAATGTGTGCAAGTGAAATTGCAGTTCATATTCTCATCCCGATACTGATTTGTCCATGTTATCAGCATACACATCTCACTGCTCAGACTACGATATGGAGAGTATTTTATATGCAGTACATAAACTTTATGGGAGCCAGCCTCATTACAGAAATATTACTGCCTTTATGTTTAGCTTTAAATTGTTCTTATTGCTCTGAATTTGATGCATATATCCAGTGCGATTTGGTTTTGTGCCATCGGGCTTGCGTGCATTTTGCCTATGCTGGCGCTACCAGGACTGGTCGCTCAGAGCCATATGGCAAAAATACAAGGGGGGGGTGGTATTGGACTGATGGAGCTCGGGGCTATGCATTGACAGATCCCAGAGCAGAGTACTTAACGTATTGCCGAGAGCAGGTATAAATAGGCTGCAGTGGAGTGTCGTGAAGAAATGTGTAATTTTACAGAGAAGCCTGCCAGCGGAGCAAGGCTGAAGAATATTTTTGACCAAGCTATCTACTGAGTGCCTGAGTGGCTTGGACAACTTTAAAGTCCCCCCAAAAAGTTCCTGTGCTGTGAACACTGTGACTTACTGCTTGTACAACTCAATACAAGGGGAATTGTTTTTTTTTTTTAACGTGATATATCAAATAACTGTTGTTCCAAACTTGGGCTGTGTTCCTGTAGGCTGTGAATTCAGCTCGGCTGCTCGTTTGTCTCGGAGCACGTTGCGCTGGCAGGTTTTGCACCCCAGAAATAGGTCAGAGAGATGCAGCTTCAGTAGCAG
Source organism: Anseranas semipalmata (assembly GCA_013399115.1). NCBI lineage: Eukaryota > Metazoa > Chordata > Aves > Anseriformes > Anseranatidae > Anseranas > Anseranas semipalmata. Next base: position 604,266 of record VXAA01001403.1, read on the forward strand.
CTGGGAAGCGTGTCCCGCTCCTCTGCTCAAGTGCATCACTCCTGATCTGGAAGAAAAATAGGAGAATTCCAGGTGCTGCCCACTGCCAAAATGCTGACTGGCATGTGTATGCATGTCAGTTTTGGTGGCATTTCTATACCATCATTCAATGTCAGCAAGCCTACCAGCTCATTTCACATCCCTGAAATATAATTTATGCTCTCTGCTAATTTATGGTATATACAGTATTAAAAGAGGAGGTACAGAGGATGGTTTTCCAATCTTAATTTCTGTGAGTCAGATCAGTTAGGGCTCTTTGAATGCTCAGGCAAGAGCCATGGCCAAATACAGCAAGGTAAATGACGGAGTGTGGCGCTATCAAAACCTTGGAGTTTGATGGCAATATTAAAAACTGTAATGTTTGGACTGTTACTTCTTACAATACTGCAGGTAATGCCAAGCATCTGTAGGAAAAACTCATTAATATTGGGGATATTTGGCATTTGCGTGGACGTTGTGACTGTGCTGGGCTATAAAAATAGCCATTACTTTTGGGTTAATGGAATGAGCTTGCATCCTGTAATGCACGAGTTAATCCAAAGCCTTTGGGATTTGACTGCAATTAAATATCCTTGTAGTTTTTTGGTAGCACAGACAGAAGCTACACACATGAAATGGGAAAGGGTTGCATGTTGTATGTCTGTTTTGCAAAGTCTAATTAGACTTTCTTTGGAGATTGATGCAACCAGCACACCATCTTCAACAAATGGGAATCGGGCATGAATTATTCATCATGAATTTATCCAGTAAACTTCACTCCCTCTTGTGCTGTGATAGAAGCACAGCAAATGTTGGGCTGTCTTCCAGAGCTACGAAAGCATTTCCCAAGAAAATGTATGCAGTGTGATAAACAGTGTCTTCTAGCATATTAGCGAGTTCATTCAAACAAAAGAAGGGAGATCCATGCAAAAGAGTGCCCACCGTTGGCATAAGCTGGCAGTATTTATGAAAGGAAAGCTGAAGGGTGGCAGTGCTGAGATGCTTGGTCATTCTTGGCACTATCACTAGACAGTTTAGGTGTGCTTAGATTCCTTCTTGGCAATGATGTATTAGGATGTCTGAGGAGCCTAGGCACTTTGGAGGGTATATCTTCAGAGGGATGATGGCCCTAAGAGCAAAGAAAAGGAATCCTGCCAAGGTGAATCTCAAGGCAGCATTATTCAGCAGCCACACAAGCAGGCTGGGTAAGGTGCTGTTCTTTCTGTCCTTTGCACCTAGGCATGAGATTCTGTTGTTAAGAAAACTGTTTTCATGACTAGCTACCGTGATGAGAGCCAGACAGGTGAAGTGTATCTTTAATGCAGCAGAATTTCTGAACTGTAGATGTGTTCCTTCTTGTGAAGAGTGTTCGCTCCCTTTGTATCTCTGGTTATTAGCCATTGTAATCTTGCCTTTAGCTATCAGGTAACAGAAATTTATAACGTATTTGCTTTTGCTGCAGGAGAAGCAGAGACACCGGTGGACATGGAGACAATTAGCCTGGACCCAGAAGCTGAGGTAAAGGCAGATTTTTTGTCCTTACAGGCTTTACACAGTAGGAAGAAAAGGAAGGGAAAGGCAAGTATTGAAACCTGGTTAGAAACACCAATTCTTCTGAAGGTGCCGGCTATCCTGTCTTCCCCAGAATTGATTCAGAGCCTTTAGGCTAGGAGTAGAGGTGTGTTATTCTTGATAGGTATCCGAAACCTTTTGTTGGTCATTTTGAGTTTTAGAATAAATATGGAGGACAGAAAGTGGGGCTATGCTGCAAGCATCACTGATGGGGTATGGGTTTTTGTGAGAATCTCTTTAATGAACTGGTTGCTGCAGTTAGACCCATGATTTGTAATAGACACAGCTGCTAACTGGCCTTGTGCCTTGGCATAGGCAGCCTCATGAGCCTGCTCAGCGGAGAGTTTTTGAGCTTGGGTGGTGAAGTTCTCTTTGGCTGACCTGTTAAAGTGGAACATCTGGGGCTGGGCAGCACAGATGTGAAGTGCATTAGCTGATTGCCAGTGCAGAGTTATGTTCACAGAACCAGATTCACAGATTGTTTGAACTATCAGGGGTTCTTATTCCCCTGGAATAAGGAGGCCTGGAACTGGAAATAACAAGGTGTGTTCCAGTTAAGCTCTGGCAAAGTGGGTAAGAGAATTTTGTGCAGTACTTTACTCAAGCCAAACAACAGAATTTGTCTTTCTCAGTAAATTCCAGGTTTATTAAAAAAAAACAAACAAACAGTCCTTTGTTGGTGAAACAAAGCTCAGACTCAGGAGAGAGCTGTTGCACTTTCACAGATACTGCCTTTACAGTTGATGAGCTTAGGCCACATGCTTCACCTTTGGTGGTAAAATCATCTGCCAAACCAAATTTTCCCAAGCTCTTTAAAGGGAAGTTTTAATGAGCTACACATTTTGTAAGACTATAATTTTCCTTGGAACAAAGTACCAGGTTAGTCTTTGGAGAGAGTTTTGAAACACTTGCTGAATTCCTCTGACCTCCGTTTCTCTTTCAGGATGTGGACCTGAATCATTTCCGAATTGGGAAGATTGAAGGATTTGAGGTGCTCAAGAAAGTGAAGGTAACAGTCCTAAGGAATAGAGAATATCTCTTAGAGCTGGAGGTTTTGCATGTCTGACCTATTAGAGTACAAACACAGGAGTCTCTTTTTTGCTGAGATCCTAACAAGTTCACCTTATGCTTGACTGAAGAAGGTAGTGTTTACCAATTTGTCAAGTAGTAATAAAAATCCTGGGGTTTTCCAAGTTGATTTTGGAAGTGGATGACCGAGAACACATCAGAGTTCATTCTAAGAGATGCGTTCTGTACTTGCACAGGCTAAACATAGAATAATTTAGATTGTAAAGGACCTCTGGAGGTCTCCAGTAAACCCCTGCTCAGAGCAGGTCCAGCTAGAGCAGGTTGCTCAAGGCTTTGTTTGGTCAAGCTCTTGAATATTTCCAAGGACAGAGATTACACCGTCTTTGTGGGGCCCTGTTCTGGTGTCTGACCACCTTCATGGTAAAAAGCTTTCCTTCTGTAGAATTGGAAGAAAACAGGAAAAGATTATATTCAGGGAAAAAAAAGGAAAAAAAGAACAAGTAAACAAAAAACCACAAAACTTTATGGATAACCCCCCCAAAATAATTGTCTGTATGCCAAAAGGCATTACATGCTGTCATTCATACCTATCTTCCTGATTGTTTTTAAACTTTTCCCCAACTGTTAGACTCTGTGTCTGCGTCAGAACTTGGTTAAACGCATTGAGAACTTGGAGCAATTGCAGACCTTGCGCGAGCTGGATCTCTACGACAATCAGATTCGGAAGATTGAGAACTTGGAGGCTCTAGCGGAACTGGAGTGAGTTGCAGGGAATCACCACGATTAGTCCGAGGGTGTTTGCCACTCACCGAGTTAAATGTGCTGTACTTATTCCAGTCTTTACCACCCAGGCCTGTCTCATGATTCATTGGGGTGCTCTGTGGAGGACAATGTCTGGTCTCCATTAGTATTTAACCTGTGTGATGAGCTAATTTCATTATCCTGTAGCTCACCAGGGACAGTCAGCTGGAAATGAAATGTGTGCTGTATAAGGCAGCAAGAATGATAGGTGGTTGCAGCTTCTATCCAGGTGCAGAAGCACTTGGGCATCCCTTGGTATTGATAATGAGAGCTCTGTGTAGCAGGTTTATATTCCTGCAGAAAATAACAAGAGATTTGACTTTTTGGGGGGACGTAGGGAAGGCGTAGTGCTTTTCCTAGTTTCTGGCACTAGCCCTTGATCACTCTGGAGACAGATCATAAAACTGTTTCCACTGGGGTTGAGGAGGAGTCACCTACTTCCCACAGTCATAACTGCTTCATGCTTATGGGAGGCCCTGTCCTTGTCCAGTGAGAGGCCGATCTTGCAGGGACATACATTTCCTACAGACTGTGCAATGCTGAAGGTTGGCTGCCTTCCCCAGTGGCAGTTCCACAGCTGGGCAAAATAATGGCTGTCCCTTGCATGTGACATCTATTTTTTCCCTGACGTGCTGTGGAAGTGTTTTGAAAGTTACATTTGTTTCTGATAAAAGAAATGCCACTTGTGACTCTAGCTTCAGGGTCTAGCAAAATGCTTGATTTCTGCAGATAGTGAGGTTCATGCACCAATTGAGAAGTGTCCCTTCTAGAATCATCCATGCCTCCTGGACTGAAGGGGCCTTTGTTTTGTTTACCTCAGGATCCTGGACATCTCGTTTAATGTTCTGCGACACATTGAAGGACTAGATCGGCTTACCCAACTTAAAAAACTCTTCCTCGTCAACAACAAAATCAGCAAAATCGAGAATTTGAGCAACTTGCAGCTGTTACAGATGTTAGAGTTGGGATCCAATCGAATTCGGGTAGGCTTGCTGTACAAGATGTTAGCTGGAGAGTTTTGAGCTCTTTGGCTTGGGATTAGCCCTTTCTGAAAGTGCACTGCATTGACTTTTACTTGCAATTTTGTTGTTTTTATTGTTCTAGTCATTTAATGTGTAATTGCTTGTTTGCTGCGCCTGCTGGATCCTTTAATTATGTATGCATGTAGTGCCTGGCTACTAAACTACTATCGATGAATTTCTCTTTAATGCTTCCCCTGTGTGTTGCCTTTTGCAGATGACAGTTTCCTCTTGCTAGAGAGCCAAGCCTATCAAAACTAGCGGTTACTGCTTTCTCTTACCTTCCTAGAGGCTGGCGCTCTGTCTGCTTCTATTTCATAAGACCTATTGAACTCAAATTTAATTGGAGTTTCAGACTCATGTGTATAATTGATAATTCTCTATGTTAGTCTCACTCAGGAAAAAAATTTCTCGAGACTTTACTCTGAATTGCCTCAAAAACCTGATACTCTGCTGCTGACTGCTTTTTGTTATTGTTCAGTTAGTGACCTTTCCAATTCTGTTGATTTAAAGTCTGTTCCACTTAAAGGGAAGCAGTTCTGAGTAGTCTTTGCTCTCCATAAGGCATGCTTTTCTGCATTTTGCCCAGTTTGTAAGAGAACTGGTGAAACAGACAACATCAAAGACTTGCAATGTGCAAAGTATTAATTTTTTAGAAGCTTTTTCAATTATATATGCTTTAGAAAATACGTGTAACAAGTGAGTGTGTTCCAATCTGAAAATTGTTTAAGTTGACACTCCGCAGTTACAGTCTCTGAAAAACTATTTGTTATGCTGAAAGAGCAAATGAGGAAAATACCTATTTGTCCTCCATATTGCAAGCATTGTGGAAGCACACTTTTTCTAGAAAAGAAGGAAACAAGCTATTATAAACAGAAGGCAGAAATGTTTGCTGCTTTCATGAACTGGAAAATTTTCATTTTGCTCCTAAAGCTAAACTGGACTGACTTTTCTATCTGACAGAATTATTACTTTGGAAACTAAATTACCTATAAATAAATCCTGAGTGGGAGATGAGTGATTAGGAACCTTGAAGTTTGCATAGGCTGGGGAACATGACCTAGAGAGATGCAGTTTCTGCATTCAGAAATGTAATAGGCTAAGCACACTGATCCTTTCAGTTCAAAAGCTGGGTTAAATAAAACTATTATATTCCATATCTGAGCATCATTACCTTGTGCAAAAAAAAAAAAAAATTCCAGCTAGATTTCTGTATTGATACTTAGGTGGTGTATTGCCATCAATGTTGTCAAGACTAAGAATATCATTTAAACAACCAGGTTGCATTTATTTTACATATATTTTTGCAGTGCCGAGGCTGTGCATGTTAAAAAAACAAAGTTATATTACTGTATGGGCAACACAAGCTAAATTACTTATCTTTTAGCATCTTTTCTGTTTATCTTAATCCTGTTCTGGCTTCTTCAAATAGCACTGCTCTGTGCTTCTAATTGCTTTTCTGGAGTGAGAAACCTGTGTCTAGGGTAGGCATGAAAAAATACATCTCATTATTTGGGAACACCTAGAACTCTTCTGATAGTTTTCTGCCAGCCGGGTAGCCTGGCTGCATGCTTTATAGGTGGGCATATCCTTAACTCTGTAGAGGAAAAGCCTATGGACTGGCTGTTCAGGTAGGGTTCTTGGTTCTGGGATGCCCGATAAATTCATCCCCTGCGCATTAAAGCTTCTCCAGTAATGCTGTCATAGTCATTTTGCTGCAAAACTCTAACCTTTTGGTGCACGCTTACCCAGGAGTCTGTCATGACTTATTAAACACTTGTAGTTCTGTCCTTTTCATATGAATGGTGGGGAAACAGAATTTTATGCCTGAGCTGATGCACTCTCATGTGTTTCTTTCCAAAGTTGGACTGAGGCAACTGTAAGGCAAGCACTTTATTTGTTCCCTATTTTTTTCCCTCATGCCCATCTCTTTCGTACTCTCACATAAGTGTGGCTTTTTTATAGCTTTAAGTAGCTTTTTTTCTGATTATTTCTTCTCAATACCCTCAGAGTCACAAGTATTTCCTCCTCAGGGCTGGGGGAGCTACCAATGAGAAACAAATCTATTATTTTCTTGCAAGGCCAAAACGGGGGTAAGTCCACAGGCTTAGAAGGAGGGTGAGTCCAAATACGAGCTGATAAACAACTTATGTTGAATCTGTTGGCAATTCTGGGATAGAGGTTGAAAAGCTTCTTTCCTTTCCAGAGTGTACCTATAATACATTGTGTGCACGTGTCCCTCTTCCTCTCCCTTCCCTTGCCCAGAAGCGTGTGCACACAGAAATCTCAGTGGTGCTAGGACTTGGTGTCCTGTCACAGCAGCACTATCAGTCTCTGAAACTGCCAGGCAAGAAGGATGTGGAAAAGCTGAGATACCACGAGGTATTTGAGCACAGATGCACAGCTGTGTGTATATCCGTATTGCTGTTTTTCTGTGAGCTGAAATCTTTTTAAAATTCACGTCTTTTTAATAGCACCTTTTTCTGAAAGTTTTTGCAGACTTTCCCCTGCAAAAAAAAAAAAAAAAAAATTGTATTTCCTTTGTTTCTGTTTACAGGAGCCTTTTCTAAACCCATCCTTCTCCCCTTTTCTTGCCCCGTCTTTTTTCTCTTCTGTTCATGCTTTCTGGTGCCCTTTCCTTTGTAAATAAAGAATGTTTCTTTTTGATGCCTCACAGGGATCTTTTCTCCCACTGAAGGCTGAGCTCAAGACTTAAATTGGTGTAGCGTGTATGTTCTGTCATTAGTGTGTATATTTAACATGTATGCATCGCTTCAATTGGTATGTGTGTGTTCTGCCAGTAGCATGAATATATAGCCAGTGGTTAAATGTATTAACACCTTATGTCATCCTTATCTAGATACACCCATGAGACACTTTAACCTTGCTTATGACAGAGAAACTGATGTGCAGAGAAGCTGAACAGCTTGCCTCCGACTGCTTTAATCACTGATGGTCAGGACTAAATTTGGGAATTGTGTTTTCTCCTCCCAGATTCTCTTTCCATTCACCAGTGACAGATACTCTTGCTTCACAAATGAGCATCTCCTGCCCTGGATACACCTCATAGCCCAGGGAATGTCCCTTTCGGTGCTCCCTTGAGCCTGTTCATTCTCTGCCTGGACAGGGGTGGCAACAGACAGGACAAAGTGATGTGACCCCTGGTGAAAGTCAGCAAATAGTAATGCCACAAGCCAGCTGTCACACAGGCTGAGGTTTGCTGTCACTGCACAAAGTCCTGCACTTATTCTACTCTTGGGTCCTGAGGGAGGCCCTACCTTGTGTCCACTTTGTGGTGTGGAATTGGCAGACTTGTGTTTCACAGGAGTGCAGCTGCATGGGTCAAGGCTATAAAATGCCAACCACATCTACAGGTTGGAGTTTTGCATCACAGCAACACTGTCTCCTTTGGTCATTTCGCAGGCAATTGAAAATATTGACACCTTGGCTAATCTTGACAGTCTGTTCCTTGGAAAGAATAAAATCACCAAGCTCCAGAACTTGGATGCACTGACAAACTTGACTGTGCTCAGTATACAGGTATCGATTCTGCTCTGTACTGTTATGTTTTGAACACCCTTGGTTATGTGAACAACCTTACGATTTACATTAAGCTCTCCTGAATCAATGGGTCTTTGGTGTTTGGGTCAAACTGCTTTATTGGAAGAGAGCGAGGTATTCTCTGTGGTGTCTTTTCTCATCCTTTGATATAAATGAGATTGACAGACACTGATAAAATGATAAAATAAATGTTTGAGTTTTGTGAGAGGGAACAGGAAATGAATGTTATCCCCCACTTCCTGAAGTACTGCTTCGTAATATATTACAATAATATCACAAAGTTATGCCAGGGAAGTGCTAATAGTGGCAGTGGGCTCAGTGTCACTACCTCCGCCTGAAGAGGGAAGAAATGTGAATATGCTTGTGCTAAATGAAATCTGTTCTTAATGAGCTAGTGGAAGGTCCCAGCCTTTTTTATAAGGTGGAATAGACATCATATGACAAATCTAGTGCATTCTGGTATCCCTTACAAATATCTATGAGAAAGCCATGCTGTGTGTTGCAGTACCTGTAAGCATCTTATTCTATAAGATGTACAGAACTGTATATAGCAGAGCATATCATGACTGAAGTCATGTAACGTCCCTTAGGACCATTCCATTAAAAAGACCTATAAAATGAATGCTATTAATGTGTGTACTTATTTCTAAATAGGCCAAGTGGAAAATTTTCAGGCTATGACTTCTGATGGGAAGGTCAGGGTCTGACCTGGAAATTCCTTGGGCATGGGGGCAGAGAGATCAAACGAACTGAGCTCACAAGATCAATGTGAACCAGAGGAGACTATTTCCCCTTCCCATCCATACTTCAGGGAAATGCTTTTTTTCCTCCAGTGACTCACTTGGATTTTGGTTTGTTTAGAGTGAACTTAAACTGCTGTTACACTTTCAGAGTAACCGCCTGACCAAGATCGAGGGGCTGCAGAGCTTGGTGAATTTGCGTGAGTTGTACCTCAGCAACAACGGCATCGAAGTCATCGAGGGACTGGAGAACAATGTGAGTAGGCTGAAAGCATGTCATCACTGTTGCCCTAAGCAGCTCCCTTTAGGGAGCTTTGTTCCTCAGCTTCTCCAGTTACATGTGGGGTCCTGAGTGTCTTGAAAAGACCATGGAGGTCTAAGTATTAGTTATGTTAAACTATTGTACGTGTATGAAGCTTCTCCAGATCTTCTGGAGCAGAATTTTTTTCATGACTGGGGGAGCGGGGCGCTGGGAAGTTCAAGGCCTGTGGTTAAGTCAGCAACATGGTGGATCTTCAGCAGTTGAAAGATTGATAGCCACTGCTGGCTGTCTCTGCTGTGGCCTTTCCGACAGCCGTTTGTAGATAACTGTGAGTCCTTCTTGGTAGGACAAGTGGAGCTGGAAGTAAGAGGGGCAAGCCATGACATGTGGTTTGCCTTCATGCCGGTATACATTTCTAGATTTCTGGACAGGGTTGATTTCACAGGCACCTGTAGCATTTTCATTCTCACCCAACAGCAGGTGGCACTGTAGGAGAGCAGAGGAATCTGGAACTTAGTTGATTGTGTGCAATGCAGAAAAAAGCTTTCCGTAAAACTGTTGAGCTTCCTGCTGCAAAGCATTTATTCAACTCTGCAGCTCAAGAGGATGATTCTGATCCAATTTTTAATGGATTCCTCTTAATGTACTAAGAGGAAAGCTTACTTTCTAGGAGCCCTTGGCTGACAATTGCCATCCAGCCAGTAGTTGCTTTCATTTTTACCTCATGGCTTCTAGAAGGTCAGTAATCTAGCTTAATTAAAAACAGTCTTTCTTGCCATATGTAGACAGTGAGAGTTCTCATTGTGCTGCCTGTAAACAGCTGGCAATAATGTGTCATTGCTTCTAGCGATTTTCAACCCTGGGCCTGACAAAGTAAGACAGAAAAGATGAAAGGAAATCCAGTGTAACGTTTTTGTCTGCTTGTCTAGAACAAACTCACAATGCTGGACATTGCATCCAATAGAATCAAGAAGATCGAAAATATCAGTCACCTAACGGAGCTGCAGGAGTTTTGGGTAAGTGCAGGTGGAGCTGCTCCCTGAAACATCTGTACACAGAGACCGACCCCTCTGATGGGGAGCAGCGGGAGGGTGGTGTCTGTCTGTCTTGGACAGCTGTCCTTAGGGCAGCTCTTGTGAACTCTTCTTGTTCTGGTGACCGTCTTTAAGATCTTGACAGTCTGCATGGATAGAGTGTAATGATTCCCCTGAGGAAAGAGTTAAGCCTAATGAGATTTTTGCAGGGCTTTGATTAGTGGTTACAAGCCTATCTCTAACTAGGAAATAGGCCCAGCCTTCATGCTTGTGGTGATTATGAAACAGCCCTACTGTGTCCTATTTTTGCAGATCTCATCTTTCTTTAAAGTCAGCATGACTGTGTAATGAGAGAAGCTGATACTGGCTCACGACTACACTGGAACACAGTATCTGTTTAGAGCAGACTTGATGTGTTCATGTTGTTATAAATATGAAGCAAATGAAACTGTCTCTGCTTTACTTGCATTCCTAGGAGGCAGATAACTGTTTAGGGTTGCTTCCGTTATCATTGGCATCCCGAATAGCTAAGCCCTCTACCATTCATAAGTCTGGTCAGGATATATGCAGACGTTCCCCACCTGAAATATCAGAACCCTGCCATTTTTGGGAGCTGTGCACAAATCTGTTCATGTCTGGGGGAAAAAGCAGCAGATATTCATGAGTTAGCAAGTGTTTTAGCTCCTGCAGAGTTTCTGCATGTCAGAGCTGAGAATAAGAGTTATGCTGCTTCATGCCTGTTGTTTGGAGTTCAGTTATTTAAATTTTTGGGCAGAGGCTCAGATAAAGGACTGGAAAGCAGTTGCAAATGAAATCAAGCTAGAGCCTAGAGTCCAGGCTACGTAGACCATCTTCCACACCTTGGAGTGTGGCTTTGCAAACTGCTAGTGGTGTTACCTGGCTGTGCTAATTCTGTGAAGAACTCTTTAAGTGACAGGAGCTGAGAAGCCTGTTTAATGCCCCAAAATGTCATGTTAGAAATGAGACAGTACGGTGTGGTTGGTGTGGGACCTGTCAGCATCCTTTGCAATTTCCTCGTATTCCTGTTTGCTGTTGTGCTTCTTATAGAAGAAGGCATTGCACAGCTGTTTCCATTTGTTTTACAGAAAGCAAAGGGAAGATCCTAACCTCACTGGTCTTTCTTTCCGAAAACACTAGTTCTTTAAGAGTCCTTTGTCAAAGCAGAGCGTTGGCCTGGGTCTGTTAGCTGTGTCTGGCTTCTTTCCCTACCTGAACTTGGAAAACATCCTTCTGTTTCTTTCCCCCCACTATAACAGTGTTAAAAAAGGTTATGTACTTCGTGATAAAGAGCCGGGCAGCATTTTCTTTGATACGAACAAGTGTTGCTTCAACTCATTTATATTTTCACTGACTGAACAGTTGAAGCCATATAACAAAAACTCCTTTAGCACCTCAGGGAAACAATTTCAATCCCCTAGGTACTGTGGGGATCTTCTGACAGTTTCCCAGTGCCTCGCAGTGGAGGGACTGAGATGTCAGGTCAAGTGACTTGGCTGACTGGGATGAGCTGTAGCAGAAGAAAGAGCTAGCAGGTTTTCTTCAGAGACGCTTAGTCCAGGGTCTTAACTACAAAACCATCTTTGGCAGGAACACTGGCAGTCCTGATGATGAAGTTCTTTTCACTGAACTAACTAGAGGGAGGCAGCTGTAGAAAATGAGCTGCTTATCACACAGGAAACAGGGTGCACAAAGTTTCCAGTTTACCGTGGATTCCCGATGTGAGGAAGAGCAGTTGTTGAGGGAGGCCAGAGGCAATCCACTGGTTTTTAAAAGGTAGTGTTTTTGTAGTAACTGCCCGTGTATCCAAAACCAAAGGATGGCTGTAGTCCCTAGGCTGGACAGCATGTGGCCACCTTACACACTTCGCTTCCTCGCCACGCAGTTGAAGCATTCATCCCTTTGCATGGGAATTCCTTACCAGTGCAAGCGATGAGGCAGCTCCTGTACTGACAGGAGGAGAACCTGAATCGGAGAGCTTGGTGCTTTCTCTAGAGCACAGAAGCAGTTTTTGTAGGAAAATGAGGAGGTAAAGGGAAGAGGAAAACGTCACTTCACATCTGTTTGGGACCTTTTTCCTCTCCACCTTCCCCCCCAGGAAGTCATGAAGGTAAAGATAGATATCACAATCAAAGCAAATCTTGACATGAAGGTTTCCAACCCTTAAATGAACAAAGTATGGCCTGGAACAATGCATAAAGAGATGGTCCCAGCATTTTGCTGGGTCTTTCCCCCAAAAAACAGACTAGATATGTTGTCTGTAGAGTGGAGCAAGCGACCTGTGACCTAAGACTGCCTAAGGAAGTTGGTGATGGTTAGCAAGGCTTAGAGAGATGGAATGCAAAAGCTCTAGGGGGAGAAGGGTCATGCAGTCAGGGACTTCCTACCTACACTTGGAGATTGTACAGCGTAACTGCCACTGAGTGGTACTCCTCTAGAGCGGCATTGGTATGGCTAGGCTCCTGCTAACCAGGCTTTGCTGGAAGTATTTGTTTGTGTGAGTGTGCATTTATGTGCTCTGCAGATGAATGATAATCTAGTTGAGAGCTGGAGTGACCTGGATGAGCTGAAAGGAGCAAAGAACTTGGAAACTGTTTATCTGGAGCGAAACCCTTTGCAGAAGGATCCCCAGTACCGGCGCAAAATCATGTTGGCCCTCCCATCTGTCCGGCAGATCGATGCCACGTTTGTTCGATTCTGAACCTTCTGCTGCCCTCTCTCCCCTGCCCTCCTTGGAGAAATGTCCCAATTGGGTTTTTTATCCACTTACCACTCCCCAGGTCTTCAGTACACTGACACTCGCAGAGCAAATGGTCAATAAAAAGCACTGAATACCAGATCTTGTGTACAATGCACTCATTGTTTTGGAAATGTTGTTATTATTATTGTTATTAAATCTTAACACAAGAGATTTCCTTGTGCTTGTGTCTGTTATTTATGTGGGAGATTTTGGCAGCAACAGTTTGCAACAGACTGGAGCATTTCTACTTTGGAGCCACTTGCAGACATCTGTTGACTCTGACACACCTTTAGGTTAGTGATGTCCTTGCAAACATCACTGTCCCAGATCCAGATTCAAAGGTGGTCTGTAAAAATGTGGAAAGATGGTGACAGTGTTGACGTGGGGAAGAATCTGATAAAAATGCTCATTGAGGTTGTCAGATCACAGTGCTAAATATCTGCATGCAAAACTCGGTGGAGGGGGGAGGCATGGATGGGTGGACGACGACTTTCTATAGCAATTATTACGACTTCTTAATTGGTGGTTATGATGTCATTTGCCTCCTGATTTCCCAGGGTTTGTCAGAGCAAAGTACAGCAGATGGCACGTTGCTTCTTCCTGGGCCGAAGTCAGGGCCGCTTCCAGATCCCCTCCAGAATATGGGAGTGCTGGATGAGGCCTGCAACCTGGGCTTTCAAATGAGCTCCTGAGTGGTCATATTCACTTTCTGAAGTGAAGCTGAAAGCTTCAGTGGCCGTTCTGGTTTTTATTGAGAATGAGTGGACCTACTCTAGAGGGAGCCATTGATTCAGTACGTCTTCAACTGTGTTTTGAGTCTTACAAATGCTCTCAACATCCCTTGGTAGAAGTTCTCCATAAAACCCACCTGGTTGGACTGCAGTTTTGCCAGCATGAATAGGGAGAGAGATGGAGAGGAGTAAGACATAGTCCTCTCTCTAGAAGGGGCTCCAAAGGGCTTGTCACTGATGTGGAAGGAGAGGGGAAGATTACCACGGTGCGGTGAAAGCTGTTTCACTGCCATGCAGCCTGTCATAGTTATTTGGTCTCTGCTCAGCGACAGCAGCCATCCTCAAGCTGTTCAGTGCCAACCAGAGCAGGTTTGTTTGTGATAGGAGTCCTGAAGCACTGGTGTAAATACAACCTCGTGCAGAGTTAAGGAATTAGCAGTTGCAAGACATTTTTCAGGTTGGACTGTTCTGTGGCAAATGTGGCAATTGTCACTTTTTAATAGTACTAAATCCTATTAATATTATTGATGTTAATATATTAAATATATTAATGCCACTGGACAGCAAGGTGAGGGTTTGGTGGCACTTTGTTACAGACGGTATTTGCACTCAAGCAATATGAACCACGTCCTGCTTCTGCTGAATACAGTGATGTGGCATTGTCATCCCCCTACACCCATGTTTGATCTGGGCAATTGACCTTCATACCTCAAATGGCTGCAGAACCTGCCTGGAAGCCCTTGCCATCTGCTGGTGTGTTTGTCTATCAGCTATGTCATTGCTCCTGGGGTTAAAACATGTGGTGTGGCGGTTTTAACATCTGTCTGGTCTGATGCATGGGCTGGGAGAACTGAGAAAGTGGAAGCAACTTGCTCTGCAGCAGGCTCAGCATAGATTGGGTACCTGCTCATTTTTTGCAACTTTTTGTCCAGTGAACCTGTGAGGTATCTGGGAAGTACTTCATGTGTTGTCCATAGTGCTTGCAAGGAACATAGCAAGGAAATGTGTTTTAAATATGAAAGCTGCTCAAGCGATATGTAGATTTGTTTGCGTTGCAAGGTCTCCAGTCAAAATGCAAAATGCTGGCTGTCTTTTAAGGAATGTATCCCTTTCCCTGTTAGGGATTGAACCAGAGCCGATAGCAATGGGGTGCTGATGCTAGCATAAGATGTGCTGGTTGCTGCATGACAGCCTGAAAGGTTTTGTTGAGCCACTGCCCATCAGCGTCCTAAGTCTCACCCTGTTGTTGATTCAAACTACAGAAAAATGTGTGAGGAAAAATGATGGGCGTGTTTGAAAACTAGCTCTAGGGTGAGCAAGAATGACTGAATGAATCTAATTTTCGATTCATTCTGATCTGAAGTGGGTTTGAACCTTTGAAAGGAGGGAGCGAATCCTTCCCTCTTCAGCACGAGCCTGGTGGTGTCTAACAGGGCAGGGTGGCCTCTCCGCAGGGAGGCCGCCTCTGTTCGCAGGCCGCTCGTGCTCTGTGCGGATTGTGATGCCGTGGAAGCCTCGGCCGGAGCTGGGGGGGTGGCATCTCCCAGCCGTGCCCCCTGCTCACTTGGGACGGTGTCACCTCACCCACCGGGGTGCCTGCGTTGGAGCTGCTCAGCCTGGGCTCCCCTTGTGCTCGCGGGAGGTGCGGGTAATTCACCTCATCCTGAAGCGGGTGCGTGTGGTTGGCGGGACGAACTGCTTTCTGCACCCTTCGGTGGCTGTCAAGGCAGGCAGAGCCGACCAGCTCGCGCGTGACTACCTCCGTGGTTCGGTGCCCACGGGGCTCCCTCACAGCCGTGCCTCCTCGGCCAGGTTGTGGGGACGTGGCGCTTGTCCCCTGCCCCGCTGGCATGTCCCCGAGCTCTGCCGAGCCCTGTTTGTTCAGGGCCATTCAGGTCCCCACCTCCAGCTCAAACAAAGGCAGGGCCCGCGCCGAAGGAAAGCGCTCGCAAACCTGCCCCGGGCTGTATCCCTCACACACGCAGCCTGGCCTTGCCCGTGCTGGGGAGCAGCTGAAAAGGCACAGGTTGAAGCACCCGGGTGGGTGGCACTTCCCAGGCTCCCGAGGAGAAGCGGGGCCCCTCGCCACCTGCCGGATCCGGCGCCGCGGGAGGTACGGTAGGAAAGCCGCGGGTTTGCTGGGCATCCCACTCGGGGCACGGGGCACCAGCCAGCAGAGCGGGGCGGGGGCTGCGGCCCCCGCTTCCTGGGGCCTTTCCG
>VXAA01001403.1:620032-658652 GCA_013399115.1 Anseranas semipalmata
CGCCACAGAGGCTTGATCCTGAGCTGCCGTGGTGATCGGCGGAAGCTTTTGTCACCATCCACTGGGAGCAACGAGCAGGTCCTGCACACGAAGGAGCTCTGCTGCAAGACGCCCCAGGGAGCTGTTTCTGGGATTGTTTGCTCAGCATAGATGTGTGTCCATGTCAAAAGGGCTGCTGGGTGCGATGGGGGCTTCTTAGGGGGGAGATCGGCCCAGAGCTTTTCAGGACATCAGATGCTGAATAATGGGGGTGTTTCCTTGGGGAGATTTCGTGTCTCCCCAGCCGCCCTGGCTATTCTGAATGGGGCTCTGAAACATCACAGGACCCCAGACAAACCAAATTCTGTACTGGCTGGCAGCCCCTTTGGCACTGCAAGAGCTGCAAAGGGTGCAAATGGAGCTAGAATTTGGCCCAAGGTGTGGAGGTTCAGACAGGATTGTCCAAAGGAGCCTGGGGGATGCTGGAGAGGGAATGGGGCAGAGGCTGGTGCCTGCTGCTCTGTCCAGCTCTGCCCTGATTTCCGAGCACATTCGTGTTTCTTCAGCTCCTGTGTGTGGTCGGAGCTCGTTGAGGTTCCAAGCACTTCGTTCGTTTCCCCCTCTCCCCTGCCCTTTTGAAAAGCGTTGCAGGACCAGGGAGCTCTTGTTGGAGGGCTGAGGTTACATGGGAAAGGAGCAAGGCTTTGGACAGCAGCCCGAGGCACTTGACCAGCGTGTCCTCGTGTCACGATGGGCTTTGTCTTAGCTGTGAACCCAGGAACATCTCCATCTCACCGTATGGTCTCTGGCTGGTTGTGTTGTGTGGCTCACCAGGGGCCTGGTGGCTTGGCACGGTGTGGTAGCACGGCCACCTTCCCAGAAGGGACTTGACATTTTTGATGAGCCCAGCTGCGGCTCTTTATGGCACCTTTACCTCTCTCCGTGGTCCAGGGGAGGAGAGAAGCACACTTCATCTCCATGCTAACCCGTCCTTAGCACAGGAACAAGAGGCACAGCCTATTCCCATTGCTTTTGAGGAATGGGTCTTAATGCTGTGAGGTGAATTTAGCAGATTTCTTCCTCCCGCTCTGTTGCTGCCTCTAGGCTCTTGTACCAGAAGAGCGCTGGTGGTACAGGTCGGCAGTGGCTCTTGCAAAGATGTGTTTTGCCCACCTTGCTTTTGGCCGTGGGCGTGAGGTGTGTTCAGATGCCAAGAGCTCGCGCCACCGTACTGTTTGCTGGGACGCTTCTGGTGCGAACCATGGGCAGCTGCTGGGTGCAGGGGCTCTGCTACAGCCTGAAACAAACCAAACCAAAACAATAACCAATAACCAATTGGCTTTTTAGACCACGGGACTCTCTTTGAGAAACCTGGTCTACTGGGGACTGATGGGGTCCATCTGTTGGAGATTGGAAGAGCATCTTCAGTTACAGTCTTGCCAGGCTGTTGAAGAGAGTTTAAACTCAAGTTGGCAGGGGAGGGGAACCTCAATCTTCATGGTTTGATGCCAGCACCAGCTCTGTCCCAGGATGCTCTCCATTTCGGGGGCACCGTGAGCCAGCTGTGCCACATTGCTGGCCCTTGTTCTCTTGGGGGACTTCAACTTTCCAGATGTCTGCTGGAAATACAGTGCAGCAGAGAGGAATCAGTCTAGGAGAGCCCTGGAGTGTGTGGAGGATAACTTCCTGACACAGGTGTTGAGGGAACTGACTGGGGCAGGTGCCCCACTTGACCTGTTGTTTGCAAGCAGGGAAGGACTGGTGGGTGCAGTGATGTTGGAGGCAGTCTTGGGCCCAGCGATCATGAAGAGTTTTTGATCTTTGGTGAAGTAAGGAAGGCAGTTAGCGGAACTGCTACTTTGGATTTCCGGAGGGTAGACTTTGGCCAATTTAGAGACCTAGTTGGCAGAGTGCCTTGGGAGGTGGTTCTGAAAGGCAAAGGAGTCCAGGAAGGCTGGACTTTCTTCAAGAATGAAACCTTAAACTCACAGGATCAGACTGTCCTAATGCCAGGCAAAACTCAGGCTGGGGAGTAGACCAGCCTGGCTGAACAGAGAGCTTCTGGAACTCAGGAAGAAAAAGAGATTTTATGACCTCTGGAAGAAGGGGCAGGCAACTCGGGAGGACTATAAAGCTGTTGTCAAGTTGTGCAGGGACAGAATTAGAAGGACTAAAGCCCAGCTGGAACTCAGTTTGGCTAGTGCAGTAAAAGACAATATAAATAAACATTTTATAAATAAAATAAATATTTTATAAATGCTTTTATAAATGCATCAACAGCAAAAGGAGGATTAGGGGGAATCACCACCCTTTATTGGATGTGAGGGGAAACACAGTGACAAAAGATGAGGATAAGGCTGAGGCACTTGCTAGCTTTTTTGTCTCAGTCTTTATTAGTAAGGCCAGTTGTTCTCCAGGTACCCAGCCCCTGAGTTGAAAGACAGTGACGGGGAGCAAAACGAAGCTCCTATAATCCAGTGGGAAACTGGAAAGTGACCTATTACATCATCTGAACATTCACAAGCCTATGGGGCTGGATGGGATCCACCCAAGGGTACTGAAGGAGGTGGTGGAGGTGCTCACCAAGCCACTTTCAATAACTTACCAGCAGTCCTGGCTAACTAGGGAGGTCCCAGTTGACTGGAGGCTAGTGAATGTGACGCCCATCTACAAGAAGGGCAGGAAGGAGGATCCAGGCAATTACAGTCCTGTTAGTCTGGCCTCGGTGCCAGGGAAGCTCACGGAGCAGATCATCCTGAGTGCCATCATGCAGCACATACAGGACAAACAGGTGATCAGGCCCGGTTAGCATGGGGTTATGAATGGCAGGTCCTGCCTGACTAACCTGATCTCCTTCTATGACAACGTGACCCGCTGAATGGATGAGGGAAAGGCTGTGGATGTTGCTTACCTGGATTTTAGTAAAGTGTTTGACAGTTTCCCATGGTATTTTTCCTGGAGAAACTGGCTGCTCGTTGCTTGGACAGGTGTATTGTTCGCTGGGTGAAGAACTGGCTGACTGGCCAGTCTCCAAGAGTCCTACTGAGTGGAGTGCAATCCAGTTGGTGGCTGGTCACCAGTGGTGTTGCCCAGGGCTCGGTACTGGGGCCAGTTTTGTTTAGCATTTTCATCAGTGATCTGGATGAGGGGATCAAGTGCACCCTCTGTGAGTTCTCAGACCATAGTAAGTTCCCACCAAGTTGGGTGGGAGTGTCAGTCTGCCCGAGGGCAGGAAGGCTCTGCAGAGGGACCTGGACAGGCTGGGTGGATGGGCCGCATCCAGTCGCATGACATTCAACAAGGCGGAGTGCCAGGTCCTGCATTTGGGTCACAACAACCTCATGCAGCACTATAGGCTTGGGGAAGAGTGGCTGGAAAGCTGCCTGGTGGAAAAGGACTTCAGGGGTGCAGGTCGACAGCCAGCTGAGCATGAGCTAGCGGCGTGCTCAGGTGGCCGAGAAGGCCAAGGGCATCCTGGCCTGCATCACATATAGTGTGGCCAGCGGGACTAGGGAAGTGATTGTCCCCTTGTATGTGCCACTGGTGAGGCCGCACCTTGAGCGCTGTGTTCAGTTTGGGCCCCTCACTACGAGAAGGACTGAGCTGCTGGATCGCGTTCGGGCTGGAAACGTTCCCGGTGGTGAGCTGAGCGGGGTCTTGCCTCGCCCAGCTCTCATGGCAGGCAGGCAGGAGCTGCTGGCCGCGGGGCTGGCGGAGGAGCAAGCAAAGCTGCGCGCACCTCCAGCACCAGGACTCTGACACCAGCGGGCCGCTCGGCCCTTCTCGTAGGCCTTGAGCGCCGCCATTTGCTTCTCAGCAGCAGGAGTGGCTGCTGGCATGAGGGCTCGCCATGCAGCGGAGGAGGACCGCGGACGATCCCCACAGCAGCCTGATGGGACAGGATGGCGGTGGCCGAGGAGCCTGCTATGGGAGTCTGAGCAAAGACTCTGTGGAAATCTCCCAGGTGGGTGGCTGTGTGGGGTAGGAGAGGCACCGGGGCAGCTGTGAGCACGGTGGGTTTGCCCCCCAGTCCTGGGACAGTCCCCTGCCTTTCCAGTTAGTCCCAACAGCGATCCAGCTGTCTGGGGACTGCTCTGCTCTTACTGCTGTTTATGCCGTATTTTCAGCCCAGCAATGCATCCCCGGATGAGAAGAGCATGGCCAATGTCTTCAGTGATGGCTGCACGAGGATAGGTGAGGGAGAGAGGCTGATCTTTGAGGTCAGTTTCCTTCCATCCTAGCAAGAAGGCAGGGGTTGGATGGGCCCCCAGATTGGGCTGAGGTGGACAGGGAATGCCCCCTGTCCCCACTGCTGGAGCTGGTGGCAGCACATCCCGTTGAGTGCAGCTGGTCCCTGGCAGGCTCAGGAGCTTCAGCCTTTCCCCTCTACAAGGCAGTTGTGGTCCTAAAGTCATATTAATAGGGCCTTTGAGCTTGCTGCCTCCTGCACCAGAAGTACCCAAGAGATGTGGCCAGCAGCCCCTGCCAGACCACATGCTTTCTCCCCTCATCTCCTTGCTTTACCCACAAGACCATGTCTGGCCCCGTGAGTGCACCGAGTCCTGCATTGGTGGTGCAGGAGGTGGACATGATGGATGGAGCTGGCTCCAGGGTCTGCTACCCTGCCCAGCCATGGGGCGAGCACGAGCTTCATCTCCCTGCTGCAGACTTTGTCCTTGTGTGGGAAACAGTCCCCGAGGAGCTGAGCGGGCAGAAGGGCAACCATGAGAACAGGGCCTTGCCGGAGAGATCCTCCACCATCCACAGGACTTGGCGGAAGAAGTTCCTGGACAAGCTCCATGCTGCTGGGCTCCACATGGAAAAGGTACCCGGGGACCTGACCTCAAGCTTCTCCCTGCTGTGTTAACTGCAGCCTTGCTCAGGGACGACAGCACCGTGCCCCGGTCCCTGGAGAGGAGCCCGGGCTTGCAGGGAGCCAAGCAGGAGCACGTGGTGGGACCTGGCGAGGGCTCCTCCCCGCCAGGTTGGCTCCCTGGGCCAGTGCTGGGTGGCTGGGCTGATCCCGACAGATCCCGCGGGGACCTGTACTGGTGCCAGCAGCCTCATCTGTGCTTGGGACCCCTCTCCCACCAGCACACGGCCCGCGTGGAGAAGAAGGTAGTGCACTACCTGCTGCTGAGTGCGCCCTGGAGCGTGCTCTGCTACTACGCCGAGGAGCTGCAGCTCCGCGTGCCGCTGCAGGTGAGGGCTGCGGTGCTCGGGCGTTCCTGGGCACAGGACAGTGCCACCAGCACTCCCAGCTGCCCAGGCATCATGCCGCACCCTGTGGTCCCACGCTTTGCTGCCACCTCGCTCCCGCTCCCTCCTCCTGAGACGTTTCTGTTGTGCATGCTCAGGCGTTGCCCAACCAGACCTCCCACTGGTCGGACAGAGTGCTGCGGCGGCTGGGCGTCCCCAACGCGATGGCCCAGGAGGTCCCCAGCCTGCCGCTGGACTACTACACCTGCCCCTTCAAGGTGAACAAGCTGCAATGGTAAGTGCCCCAGGAGAGGCCACGCTGGCCGTTCCTTCCCGCCTCCCATGCACAGCAAGGCCAGGAGCAGCAGCTCCTCACCCCCACCGGTGTCCTCCCAGGGCCTTGCTGGACCCTGGGAAGCCCCCAGCCCCTGCCAAGCTGCTCCTCTGTGCCCTTCCAGGTTCCTGGGGAGTGACAAGCAGGACACCTTCTTCTCCACCACCCAGCGGCACCAAATCGTGAGCACCAGAGGCTGCTGTGGTCCCCTTCCCTGGTCCCGGGTGGGCTGGAGGGTCTGGGGGAGCAGCACTGCGGGCAGGTGGCACAGGCCAGGGGCTGTCAGAGGTCCCAAAATGGGTCACTGTGTGCAAAACACCACAGGGAGGATAGAAGACGTGGGTAGAGACCCTCCTGCTGCCAGTTGGTATCTGGGGGGAGGGCATGACAATGTTTTGGAGGATCAGGCTTAGAGCTGATGGGTGGTGGGGACCCTGTCCCCATCCTGGGCAGCTGCAGCCTCCTCCCTGCCCTGTCCTTGCCCCCACAGCTCTACGAGATCCTGGCCACCACGCAGTACGGCTGCTCCAAGGAGCGGGAGGTGGGGGTGGACCGGCTGCTGAGTGAGGACGTCTTCACCGCGGCCTTCCCCCTGCACGAGGCAAGGCGCGCGCCCGGCCCCGGGGCTCCCCACCGGCACCCACAGCCCCAGCCAGGCCCTCGCCCACGTTCCACGTCCCCACAGGGCCCCTGCGAGGTCCCACCGGAGGGGCCAGCTGCTGGCAGCCTCAGCCCGCGCCAGATCCTCTTCCAGTACTGGGCCAGCTGGAGGAAGTGGAACAAGTACCAGCCGCTGGACCACGTCCGCAAGTACTTTGGGGAGAAGGTTGCTTTCTACTTCGCCTGGCTGGGTGAGTGCCGCCTGCTGCAGGGCAGCCCTCGGTGCCCTGCTGGGGTCCCCGTGGCCGCCCCGGATGAAATGTGCTTGTCCCTGTGCATGGCCTTGGCTGGGGAACCCTTGGTGGCCTGCTGGCCCCGGTCACCTCCAACCCTTCCCCAGCACCTCGGGGCTCCTCCTGAGATGCTCTCTGTTTTGGGGGCACTGCGAGCTGGCTGTGCCACACATGTCCTAAAAGGACTGGCTAGAGTCTCAAGTCCATGTTCAGGTCCTCCAAGCCCCGTGTGGTTTTAGGCAGGTGCTGGGCTGGGCTTGGGCAGCAGTTGTCCTTAGGGGCTGCGGTAGAGGCCGGTGGGACTCATGCTGCCCGTCCCTGCTGCCTGCAGGCTTCTACACGGGATGGCTGTTGCCTGCCGCAGTGACGGGGACTGTGGTGTTCATCGCAGGCATTTTCCTGGTGTTCAATGATGTACCTGCGTAAGTGCCCCCACCTCCCCGGGGGTGAAATGGGGAGAGGCTGAGCCAAGCCCCATTGGATGCTCCCTCCCTTGCCTGCAGGCAGGAGATCTGCAAAAGCAAAGATCAGTTCTGGATGTGTCCACTCTGCAAGTCCTGTCCCTACTGGCAGCTCTCTGACACCTGCAGCACCTTCATGGTGAGGCCCTGGTTCCATGGGGCAGCATGGGGACCAGGGGCAGAGCTCCATCCCCGTGGGCACTCGTAGGGCCAGGGCTGGGACGGGGTGGGGTGCCCACAGGGATTTGCCCTCTTCACTCCTGCTAATGAGAGACTAATGTCCCCAGGGTGAACATTAGGCCATGTCCCCATGATGGACACGGTGGACATGAGACCACATCCCCATGCTGGACATGAGATCTTGTCCCCATGGTGGACATGGTGGATATGAGACCTTGTCTCCATGGTAGACATGAGACCATGTCCCCACGGTGGGCTGGGCCATGTTAGCTGGCAGCTCCCGCTGCCCTGGCCCGTCCCTTATGCCTGCTCTGCCCACAGGCAGGCCGCCTCTTTGACCATGGTGGGACCATCTTCTTCAGCATCTTCATGTCCCTGTGGGCAGTGCTGTTCCTCGAGTTCTGGAAGCGGACAAACGCATCCCTGGCACATCGCTGGGACTGCTCCGAGTTTGAGGACATTGAGGTGGGGTCCGACCCTCTGCAATACATTCCAAAGCCATACGGACCAAAGCCACCAGGCACCCCTGATGCCTTTTCCCCCTCTTTCCCAGGAGCGGCCACGGCCCCAGTTCACTGCCATGGCTCCCATGACAATAATAAACCCTGTAACTGGGGCCAAGGAGCCGTATTTCCCCCAGCGCAGCCGCCTCCATCGGATTTTGGCTGGTTTGGTGGTCATTATAATGTTGGTAAGATCATGAGGGCTGGCAGAGCTGAGCAGACGTCTGCCAGGGGCAGCGGAATGTGGTGGAATGGGATCTCTTTGGGGAAAGAGGGTGTGGGTGAAGGTGGGGATGGACACGTGTGTCCCCTGGCTCTCCACCAGCTCAGCCCTGGAGCTCCCTCGCAGCTGCTGGTGCCCTGGGCTAATGGTAGAGTTTTCCTCTGATGAAAGCTGAGATCCCTGCTCATACCCAGTGCGCTGTTTGCAGATTGCCATGGTGGTGATGTTCGTGGTCTCCATTATCCTCTACCGGACAGTTGTTGCCATCCTCCTCTCCAGCTCTGGGTACTTCTGGTTTGTGGCTTCGGTAAGAGGTGGCCAGAGCTGCTCCAGGCTGAGCAGATTGGCTTTGTTTGCCGGGCTTGTTCGCCTCACTCTGCTGTGCTCTGCCTGTTGCTTCCCCTCTAGGCATCACACATTGCCAGCATCTCCAGCTCAGTGGTGAACCTCTTCTTCATCCTCATCCTCTCCAAGATCTATATTTCCCTGGCTCATCTCCTTACCAAGTGGGGTAAGCTGGTGAGGGTCCTGCAAGCTGGACGGAGCCGTTTGTAATGGCAAAGCACCAAACCCAGCAAGCTCGGTGCTGGGACATGAGCTCTGTCCACAGCCCTGCAGTGGAGGCTGGCCGATGGCGAGGAGGAAGCTGGGTTGTGTGAAGTAGAGGAGAGCTGGGGAAATAAGACCTTAGGTGAAAAGTGTTTTGGCTGCAGAAAAAAATGAGTGCAGGGTTTCATTTCTGCTCAAGATTTTCTGGGGATTCTGTATGAAAAACTTCAAGCTGACTGTTAGGGCTCAGGGGAGAAAAGTGCATGGAATATTTTTGCCATATGTAATCTGATAACAAAGCCTGTTTCTACTGAGATGAGGGAATGAAGGTTATTTTTTGGTGCAAAGCACACGGGTGTCTCTGCACGTGATAGGCTGACTGAGGGTGAAGCAGCAGGGTTGGGGCCTGGGTGCTGGGGGATCTGTTGGCCCTGAGTGAGGCGGGGTGACGTCCACCATAAGGTAGACGAGCACCCCAGAGCAGTGTAGGGCCACGTCCATGTGCTTCCCCCTTGCAGAGATGCACCGCACCCAGACCAAGTACGAGGATGCCTTTACCTTCAAAGTGTTCGTCTTCCAGTTTGTCACCTTCTACTCCTTTCCCATGTACATCGCCTTCTTCAAGGGCAAGTAAGGCCTCTGGGGAAAGAAGGGGCCTTCCCGCTCCCTCTGGGGCCACTGGGCTTTGCAGGGTTGGGCAGGGTGGCCTTGCAGGGCTGAAGGGCCTGGAGTGCTGCTGCCACCTTGGGACAAGGAGCACCTCGGCGGGAGGGTCAGTCCCACCAGAGAGGGGCAGCCTGCCCGCTGTGGGCTAGCTGGTGCGCTGGCCCCAGCCTGGGACCGGGGGACCCCCTCCTTCAGGGACACCACCGCCAGCCCCCTTGGAGAGGGAGATGAGAGGTCCAGGTCCACCAAACCAGGCCCTTCCTTCCCTCTGCGTCCCCTTCACTGTGCCCAGTGGCAGAGCCGAAGGCATGGTGGCGGAGGGCGGGATGAGCCCCCCGCAGTGCCTGGTGATGCTCGGTGCGCCTAGGGAGCGGGGCGGCTGGAGGGAGCCGGGGTGCCCGCTCACGGCTCTGCTGTGGCTCCCGCAGGTTCGTCGGCTACCCTGGGAACTACCGGAGCTTTCTGGGCATCCGCAATGAGGAGGTGAGCGTGGTGCAGGGGGCTGGTGGCGATGCCAGCTTCAGGGCCGTGCTGGGATGTGGCACGGTGCCTGTGGGGCCTGTGTTCGCCCAGCAGGACGCATTCCCTGGCTGCCATCCCATCCCGGGCTGGCGCTTACTGCAGGGACCCCATCCCCTGCTCAGGGCCCTCCGTGGGCTCGGCCCGGGTGCTGGGTCTCCCCGTGTGCCTGACCCGGCATGCTGAGGGCCCCGCTCTCCCTGCAGTGCAGCCCGGGTGGGTGCTTCATCGAGCTGGCCCAGGAGCTGCTAGTCATCATGGTGGGGAAGCAAATCATCAACAACGTGCAGGAGGTGGCCATCCCGTGAGTACCAGGGCAGCAGCAGCCATCGCGCACCCCGTATCAGTGCAGGGCAAGCCCCGAGTGGCACGGGGGCTCCTCCGGGGGGGGTTCGGCTGGTGCTGCTGGCTGCGGCGGGGGACACAGCCTCTCTTTTCTCCCCAGGAAGCTGAAGTGTTGGTGGCACAAGCACAAGCTCCTCTCCACGAAGAAGAAGACAGCTGGGGAGGGCGGCTCGGTCCCACCAGAGCAGGCGCCCTGGGTGGTCAACCACCAGCTGCTGGCCTTTGAGGGGTTGTTTGATGAGTACCTGGAGATGGGTATGAACTGGCCCCGTGCCTGGCTGTGGGGAGAGTGAGAGCACGGCACCGGGCTGTGTGCTCCTGGTGAGGGGAGCCCCTTTCCTTGTGTCTGCCTCCTCTCTGCCGGCCTGCGTTAAGGCACAAAATATTCCGCTGGGGCTCGGCTTTACCTTGGAGCCTGGCCCAGGCTGCTCCGTGTGATGCTGGCTCTTCCGCTGGCCCGGGCTCTCCTGCCCTATAGGCCCCCCCACCTCAAGCCCTCCTTGGTGGGTCCCAGCTCCGTGCCCACGTGGGGGCCCTAGGTCTCCCCGAGGCTCTCGCAGGTGGCCGGAGCTCGAGTGGGAGCGGTGGGAAAGGGCTGGGAGATGCTGCAGTTGTTGCTGCCGCTCTCAGCCTGTCCCTCCCCTCTCCTCCTCCTCCTCCTCTTCCTTCCAGTCCTGCAGTTCGGCTTCATCACCATCTTCGTGGCTGCCTGTCCCCTGGCACCCCTCTTTGCCCTGCTCAACAACTGGGTGGAGATCCGCCTGGACGCCCGCAAGTTCGTCTGTGACTATCGTCGGCCCGTGGCCGAGCGGGCGCAGGGCATCGGCATCTGGTTCTCCATCCTGGAGGTCATCACTCACCTGGCCGTCATCAGCAACGTACGCTGGGCGGGGGGGCGGTGGTGGCAGTGCCGGCACTGAGGGGTTGCAAATGGAAAATTAGGGAAAAGCTCGTTCGGCCACTGCAGGACACGCAGAGAGGAGGGTGGGCCTGCCTTTGCAGAGATGCGGTTCCTCTGGGAGAGACAGCGACCCCAGAACTGTGGGGCAGGGCTGGGGTGTCCCCCAGCTGCGGGGCCTCTGCAGTGCCTCTCCCTCCTCCCAGGCCTTCCTCATCGCCTTCACCTCCGATTTCCTGCCCCGCGCGTACTACGAGTACATCCATGACAGCAGCCTGCGTGGCTATGTGAACTTCACCTTGGCCTACGCGCCGGGGGACTTTGTCCAGCACAGCAATGCCACATGCAGGTGGGAGCCCCTTCCCGCCTTGGCTTTTCACTGCCGCCGCCACCTCCTCAGCCAGCATTTCGGTTGGCGCAGAGGCCTTCAGCCAGGTCCAGGTTGTCCACCTGCTTTCCTGAGGTGCTCATCCCAGGGTTTGCCCAGCACGTGCCCATGGGCTGGGGCAGGACAGGCGGCGCAGGGGCAAGCAGCCCGTCTCGGTGACCCCCCCATCCCTCCCCACCCTTGGTTTAACATGCCCGAGTGTTTTGGAGCAACGACTGCAAAAGCTCTCCAGCTGTGGAGAGCTTTGCTTCACCAGGGGAAGAAAATGTCACAACCTGTATGGGGAGACAGCCGAAAGCGCCACAGGGTCAGGCCACCCGCTGCTCTTCCTGCTGCTGTGATCACGTCCCGCGGTGACGCGTGACGGTGACGCCAGACATGGGGCAGGCAGGCGCAGTGATGGCTGCGCATGGCTCCTACAGGTACAGGGCGTTCAGGGACCAGGACGGCAACTTGACTTTGACCTACTGGCACCTGCTAGCCGTACGCTTGGGCTTTGTCATCGTGTTTGAGGTACCGCCACCAAGCCCTGCGGGGAGGCACGGGTGCTGGGCGGAGCTGTGCCAACCCCTGCGTCCCCTCTCACTTCCAGCACGTGGTTTTCTTTATCGGGCACGTGATTGCCTGCCTGGTACCTGACATTCCTGAGTCGGTGGAGGTCAAGGTGAAGCGCGAGCGGTACCTGGCCAAGGAGGCCCTGGCTGAGAACAAGGTGCGTGCGGCTGCCCTTCCCCTGCCTTTCGTGCACGCTCAGCAGCACAGGCTATGTGACAAGGCAGCCCTGTAAGAAGTTAAGGTGCCTTGTGCGAGTGCGAACAGCAGCTCCCTTCTTCCGTGACTCAGGTCCTTTTGGAGAGACGGGAGACAAGAAGCAAGGCCAGCACCGCGGATCCGGCAGCAAGCAGGGACTGGGAAACGGAGCAGGTCAACAGCAGCTGAGAGCCGTAGCGTGCCCCCAGGGCCTTGGCACGGGCTGGAGGACCACGACCTGCTCCTCCTTGCAGCAGCCCAGAACCATGGGGCAGGGTGCTGGCTGGCCCTGCTCAGCTGGCACAGGGTCACTGTGCCACACGGGTGACAGGGCCAGGCAGGGAGGGAGGCAACCGGCTCTGGGTGTTTGTCCAAACTTGTTGTGTTACCGTGAGGGAACTGCCCCGTAAACAAACTGTGAATTAAAGGTGGCCAGCCACACCGAGGTCCTGGGCTGGTGGGACTCATCGCTGGTGCTTGGCTAGCAAAGGGGAGGCTCTTGCCTACAGCTGCTGCTAGGCCGGTCAGTACAAGCACAGGTTACCGTGCTCCCACCTGGGGTACGGCTGCCTGGACCAGCTGTTGCTTCTGCTTTCTCCTGCCTGGGAGAGTGGAAGTTATGGAGACACTACGTGAACTTGGGAGGGGTGCTGCTACCCTTTGACATGGGGACCACGAGGGGAAAAAGCCCCCGAGTGAAGCTTTGCTTCTCAAGAGCAGCAGCTTGGCCCTGGCAGGTGGGCGCTGTGCAGCAGTACCAGTTGCAGAAGGCAGAGGAGAGGTTCTCACCGTGGTGGGCAAGAGGGACCGCAGCCGATGCCTCCCTCTCCTCCCCTGTGCCAGCAGTGTCCCTGGCATCACCTCGCTGGGTGTGAGCATGCGGGTGCCTCCCTCTGCTGCAGGGCACTGCTCTCACCTCCCCTCGAAGCAGCGTTCTTCGTGTGCATCCCTCCTCAGCAAGGGCATCGCTGCAGCACAGGCTCACACGTGCAAGCTGGATCTCCTCAAATTGAGCTGAACCCAGCCAAGCGAGGGCTGCCCTGGACCTCAACCCACCAGTAGAAATAATATCCGTGACACTCCAAGCTGTTTCAGGTTTTATTTTAGAATTTATAAAATTCCAGTGTCATCCATACTCATGAGCCTTTTTACATGTTTGCATATAGTCTCCAAATTCCAAAGTTAAGGCCAAGGGATCATTGCTATGGAAACATACAATATGGAAGACGTCAGAGAGGAAATGGACACATGCCACAGTCTGCTGCGGAAGGAGGGTGGTGGGGGACAGTACTAGGTACAATCACTTCATGACCTTCTTTAGAGTGGAGGGTTGGGCTGCGGGGCAAACCCAGACAGTGGTGCCCCAAATGTAACTCAAGCCTAGCTGTGCAACTGGTGAGGGCAGGGGGGCATAAAGAGGAAGAGGGTAGGCTTGGTGACATAGGACAGACCTAAGCTACAGGGGTAATAACCATTTTCTGACAGACACGGATGGGAGGGTGTTACCCTAGTTCTGTCTGACCCACCCTGTTAGCCATCTCCCGTGTGGAGGCAAAGCCACCCCGTCCTTCAGGGGCAGCTAGGTGCCCTGCAACGGGATGTGGTTAGCTTCAGCCACGTCTCAAACTTACGGAGAGCACTACGAGGTTTTGGTTCAACTTCTGCATAGCAGCATCTTCCAAGAGGAGCTGGCATGGGAAGGAGAAGCGTTGGCATGTCAGGCCTGTCGGACAGAGCGGGGGTGCTGGAAAAGTCAAGAATACTGGACCCAGCCTGCCAGAATTCGGGCCTTTGCCCCATAAGCAGTACTAGAGAAGAGAGGTTAGGGACTCCTTGTCCAAGAGCTGAAGCAGCTGGGATAGAGGAATGGCTCAGACTACACCCTTCTGTAGGACAGAGGCAGGGGAAGGAGGGAACTCAGGGGCCCCATGCCCCCTGCCTCCCTCCACAAGACATGGTTTTCCTCTTACTGGCTGGAGGAGCTTGGACACAACTCCCTTAGGGCAAGCCGCAGCAGGGCCTAGGCGCAAGCAGCCCGGAGTATAGAGCATGGATCACCCTCTACAGCCCATACAATGGAGGCCTCGGGGAGGGCTCGACACACCACACCGTCGGCCCCATCACTTTCAGTTCCCCTCTTCCATCAGAGCAGAAGCCTGACTCACAACCTGCAGCCAGGGGCTGCTGCAAGGCTGTGGCTAAGGCCTTGGGGCCAAGCCTGGTTCTAGCTCAGGCAGTCCTACGGTCCTCTCCGATCCACAGCCTGCATGACCGTCACCACACCCAGCTTCCCTCCAGAGGAGCTCCCACAGCCACTCGAGAGACAAAATGCTCCTCTTGCTTCTCCTTCAGGGTTCTGCTCTGGGTGCCAGGGTGAGAGTTGGAGCAGCCGCTCACCCGCCTACACTGAGAGGCCACCATCATACTGACTTTTGAGGTAGAAAGAAGGCAATAGTAATCGGTGTCCCTACCGCTCATGCCTAGATGCTGCAGGGCTCGCAGAGGACTACAGCTTCTCAAGGCTCTGCTTCCCACCAGCTTCTCTTGGGCCATGCCATCACAGCAACCTTGGCCAACCCAAATCTGTCCCATCCAGTAACATCGTCACGTGCTGGCTCACCTGCCTGCCCACATGGCTGTTGGAAAGGGTGCACGAGGGAACGCTGGGAACTAGGAGCGGGGTCTGTCATCGCGCGCTGGAAGACTCATCAAGCGTGCAGGCTGGGGCTGTGCTTGGTGTGGCGCAGGGGCGCGCACGCAATGCACTGCACTCCGAGGTGTTTACCTGACCAGGGTAGCCGTACGTTGTTCTGGTCCCTTCCATCTCTGCTGCCTCTACAGCCTACTGAAGGTTTTGTTCCTTTAAAAAGTAAGTTTCTGACCTTTTAGATTATTTTAAGCTCTCCCCACAGTCAGCTATCAGCATTAAATGAATTTTTGGCAGTTCAAAGGAAAAAAAGTTGATTGCACTCTACAAAGGTAAGGTAAGGCCTGGGATAAACACAAAGGAAAGAGGGCAAACGTTTTGGCTTTAGAAAGTCAAGGAAATTTATTTCCTGAGGTCATGAGACAGGAAGTAGATTCCTAGCCACAGTAAAGGAGGTCTCCTAATGAAGGCGAGAATGCCTAGTAAGACATGTTCAAGAGAGCAGATTTTTCTGCTAGCGCTTGGGAAGCTGCAAATCTTAGCCACTTTGAGTCAATTATGAAGTTTCTAACAAAAACACACACATTTAGTGTTTGAATCTGACTGGAAGTCTTGTTCCAAAGAAGGAAAGTATATCCATCAAGAGATGAGGGTAGGTCCTAGCCATGGTGATAGCTGAGGGAAACAGGATGGGGTCTAGCACTCCAGACACCATTAGGAGACCTCTTGGGGCAATTGACTTATGCTCCAGCCGCTGGGTCAGATTTCAGATAGGAAATATTTGTGGCAGGTTAGTGTCAGGTCAGCGGGCTGGAGGAGATGTTTCTGCTTCCAGGTCATTATCGTTTGGGTCCCCAGGGAAGAGTCTTGGGGGCAACTTGAGCCCCAAAGCTGGGGAAGTCTTCAGAACTGCTCATATCAGGGGCCTAGAGCAAACAAAAAGGGAACAAGTTAAGCTCCTGCCCTGCTGCGAACCTGTACAGTGCCCCTGTGCTAGGCACCATTTCTTGTGTCCCGTGGGCAGAGAGAAGGGGTGAGGGCTGAGCAGGATCATTATGTCCTTTGGACTGCCCAAGGTGCACAGCTGAGCCTCTAAAGATGGCATCGAGGAAGGTGCAGACAGAAGCAAACAGCAGGTAGATCAAGGGCTCGGAGAGCCTAACCTCAGTAACTCGGTCACTGGAGCGGGGTCAGGCCAGTCCTGTGGCAGCATCGGGACAGCTCAGAACGGAGCTGCCACATGTCCCAGTTCACAGCTCCCAGCCAGAACGGAGCCACAGACACTGAGATAGTTCTGTGCTGCAGCAGAAGTCAGAGGTCCCAGGGCCCCTTGCCAACCCCTAAAAGCAACATGACCTGGCAGGACACTTTCAGATAAGGGTTCCCCATCCCCTAACAGCTCCACTGTATCTGACAGCGGGATAGCCAGTGCAGGCAAGATGTTTGGAAGAGGAGACAGCTGTGCTTTGGAAACCGGAGGCAGAGCCCAGGCCTGCCCTCAGCTTGTGCAGGCCACAAAGAGCAGGATGGCCCCGCACTGCCTTCTCTGCCACCAAGGGAGGGAGAGCGCCGTTTCGCCAGCTGAAATGGGAGGGCCAGACCCCAGAGTCGGTCCTTGGCAGAGGGTGCCCCCGGGCCCACAGCAGAAGCAGCACTCACCTTTTCATTGTTGACAGTGGCCCAGGGCGCATCTCTCACCACAAAGCCCTTGGACGGGGCCTTGGACTCTTCATGGGAAGAGGGCTTCATGTACACCTGCATTGCCTCGTTGTCCACCACATCTGCAAGCTGCAGTCACACGGCCCAGTTAGGGGGTGGATCTTGACGGTTCCTCAAACTGGTGTAACTCCCCCACCCCCAAACTACACCTCATCACGCTGCAACCTGTCCAAGGTCACTAGCCTGTTCCAGAATCACTGAACACAGTGTTTCTCCACTAGTTTTGAGGGCCACCAACTCCTAGACTGTAACTGATGCAAGCTGAAGCAAAGCAAGTATGTGCACGTCCTGGTGGTGTCCCAGCACGCTCATTCGCTGTCCCCTCCTGGACAGTGGGGCCAGTCCTTGACCAGGCTGGGGCTCTGCACCCAGTGGTCTGAGGGACAGCTGCAGACGAGGGCTGACTACAACCTGCATAAGGATCGAGTTTTCTGATGCTGTGGTAGAAAATACCACACGGAGATACCTCAGACATCCAGCTCTGTGGTTCAGGAAATTCTCGCTAAGCCACTGCACAGATTTGCTAAACACTTACGTATTCTTCTTCCAAGTTCAGGATGTGATCAATAGCTTCTTCCACATTCTCAGGGAGTCCTGTCACGGTCACACAGTTGGGGTCAGGAGCTCCACTCTGGGGAAAGCGAATATCCACCTGCAACACCAGGAACAGGACAGGACTTACACCTGCACATCTGAAAAGCTACAGACTCCCCTAGACCCTCGTTACTGGACTCACAAAAGAGAAAAGTCCCGATCCATTTGCTGTTTTACATCTGTTTAGGAGCTCCACAGTTCAGACACTGGGGGACTCACTGGAATATACCTGGCCCTGAAGCCTGTCCAGTTCCCCTGTGAGGAAAGCAGAGCAGAGTCTGCAGTGACAACCCACATTCCAGCAGCCCCTGCTGCTCTTACTGCCCAGAGGCCCACCAAGCTGAGTGGTGTGGTTGGAGGGAAGGGATGCCACCCAGAGGGACTTGGACAGGCTTGAGAGGTGGGACAGTGTGAACCTCACGAAGTTCAACAAGGCCAAGGGCGAGGTCCCAGCACTTGGGTTGGGGCAACCCAAAGCATGAACACAGGCTGGGCAATGAGCGGGTTGAGAGCAGCCCTGCGGCGAAGGCCCTGGGGGTACTGGTGGACGAAAAACTGAACATGAGCCAGCAACGTGCACTTGCAGCCCAGAAAACCAACTGTACCCTGGGCTGCATCAAAAGCAGCGTGGCCAGCAGGGCAAGGGAGGTGATTGTCCCCCTCTTGTGAGACCCCAACTGCAGTGCTGTGTTCAGCTCTGGGGCCCCCAGCACAAGAGAGACATGGACCTGTTGGAGCAGGTCCAGAGGAGGACACGAGGATGACCAGAGGGCTGGAGCACCTCTCCTATGAGGACAGGCTGAGAGAGTTGGGGTTGTTGAGCCTGGAGAAGAGAAGGCTCCAGGGAGACCTTAGAGCAGCCTTCCAGTACCTAAAGGGGGCCTACAGGAAAGCTGGGGAGGGACACTTTGCCAGGGAGGAGAGTGATAGGACAAGGAGTAATGGTTTTAAACTAAAAAAGGGTAGATTTAGATTAGATATAAAGAAGAAATTCTTCACCAAGAAGGTGGTGAGGCACTAGAAGAGGTTGCACAAAGAAACTGTGGATGCCTCATCCCTGGCAGTGCTCAAGGCCAGGGGGATGGGGCTTTGGCCAACCCTGTCTAGTGTGGGAGGTGTCCCTGCCCATGGCAGGGGGTTGGAACCAGATGGTCTTTGAGGACCCTTCCAGCCCAAACCATTCTTTGATTCTCTGTGCAGCGCTTATGGCAGCAGCAGAGGAGGGTTGCATTTCCAGACAGTCTCCTCATTCTGTTGCAAGCATCCTCAGCATCAAGCCATCAGCATGAAGCACAGTAAGTTTTCTGTCTCCTCCACAGATAGAGTAATCCTGACTGACAATCACTTTATGTAACTGGCTTAGTGTTCCCGATACACAGCCACTGAGGTCTCTTATAGTCTGCCTTCCAGATGGCTGCAGGGAAGCCATACAAGATGGGACCAAAACCAAAAGCTGCTCATCTGGGAACCAAACAGCTTGTTTAAACAACCAAGACCAGCCAAGATGCAAGTTTCCAAAGCCTCATCACTCTGGATTTACGCTCATTAACTGCCCCTGTAGTAAATCACTCTGCTACTGCCACAAAGAGTCATAGAATGGCTTTGGTTGGAAGGGACCTTAAAGATCATCTGGTTCCATCCCCCCTGCTGTAGGCAGGGATGCCGCCCACTAGATCAGGTTGCCCAGGGCCCCATCCAGCCTGGCCTTGAACACCTCCAGGGATGGGGCATCCACAGCTTCTCTGGGCAACCTGTTCCAGTGCCTCACCACCCTCACAGTGAAGAATTTTTTCCCAATGTCTAATCTAAATCTATCCTCTTTTAGTTTAAAAGCATTGCCCCTTGTCCTATCATTACATACCTGAGTAAAGATTAACATGCTGTCAGGGATGCAGGCCCCTGCCCTTCCCAGATTGAGCTGGCTTTGACAAAGCCTTTCAGCTTCCAGCAGCCAAATCTGGAGCCCTGAAAATGTCTTTGGGAGTCTTGAAGTCAAGGGAATCAACAGTGGCTTAGACAGATAAAGAAATCCACAGGATCTCCTTGAGCTGAGCTCAAACTAAGGGGGTCTGGGTATGGTCCCCTCCCAGAGCTCCCCAGCATCAGTTGACTGTCTACTTCCAGTAAATGGAGCACCTCACACAACCACCTCTTCCTTCAAAAGACCACCTGGGACCCCATCTGGAAGAAACCCACTAAAAGGGCTGCATAGAGACAGAGCTCAGTGCTGCTTGCAGGGCTGACCTAGAGCACAGAAGAAGCATTTCCAGGTTCCTCTTACGACCATGTTCCAGCAAGACAAGACCAGCTCAATCTCCTTGCTGCCTGGCTCCTGTCGGAAGGGCAACTCACAGTTGAGGTTGCGCGGGGATGCTTGAACTGGTGTCTGGGTGCAGTGTTCAGACAGCCCAGCTGCCCGTAGCATACCAGGCTACCCTGGCCCAGGGACTTTGCTCGCACGTTTGAGGTGACAGCTTGAGGGGAGCACAACGGCTCTGGCTTTTCTTTGTGTCTGTTCCAGCTGGAGGTGCTCAACAGGCACAAGACACAAGGACCACAAGATGTGAACCTGACACTCCTGAATTCAGACCCTAGTACCAAACTGCTCCCCCAGACTGTGCTGCATCTCCCCACCACTCACCTTGAATTCATCCATGATTTTGCGGATGGCTTTGCCACGTGCACCAATGATGCGGGCGTGAACACGATGGTCCAGAGTCACATCCTCAGAGACCATCTGCTCCAGCTCACCAACAATCTTCATGATGGCATCCCGGGCAGCCTCGGCATTCTTCTCATACCCAGTGATGGTGATCTGGTCTTGGGCCTGGGGCATGTGGAAATGTGTGAGTAACCAAGCTCATAAACAGCTAAGCAAATCTCCCTGCTGCTCCCTTTTACCCTCCATCTTATTCAATAGCAGCACAGGGAAGTCAGAGCCCTAGAGAGAATGCCATGCTTCCTATGCTCAGAGACAACTAGCAGCCCTCTTTGTGTCCCCTCTGCCCTCTCACCTGGCTTTCATCATCCTTGTCAGGGAACTGGATGTTGACCTCATGCTCTGTGCGTATCTGGGTGATCACTGCTCCCTTCCGCCCAATGATTTTAGGGTGATACTTGGGATCCACAGTGACTGTCAGCTTGAAGCTTCGCAAGGCCTGGAACAAGAGAAGCAGAGTGAGGCACAACAGCAGAGAACACACCATGACTCGTCCAGTGACATCCATGCAAGTCCCAACGTTTCCTTTTGGCTTCTGAGATGCATGGGACAGATTCTGCAAGGTCCCGCCCGAATGTACGTGGCTACAGAAGAGTACCCAAAACATTCATCTGCTGGGGTCTTGTGCTTTTGCAAGTTCAGCAGGAAACTACAGTTAGCAAACAACCACCCAGCTCATCCCTCACACAACTTATTCAGAGCTGGAATAAGGATTCACCAGAAGAGGTACAGAGCCTCTAGCACGGTGAGGCTCACGCCCTGCAGCGTCTCAAAGGGATGCGAAAATGAGATAGAGCCCTGGGCAGTTCAGAGTTTCCTAAAGTAAATCCCCAAACTCTCCTATTAGTTCATATTAAACAGGTTATATTTGGGTAAACCACTCTGAGTCCCCCAGACCTGCAGAGCAGCTAAGGGTGCTATTAAAAAGAGAGGGGTTCCAGGAGTCTGTACAACTTTTGAAGGTAACACCCAGAGGCTGAAACCTCGTTCATCTGGAAGGAAGGACAGGCACGGGCCTTACCCGATCCTCTTGTTCAGCCTGCAGCTCCTTCACTCTTTCCAGCAGCCCAGCCTTGGCACGGTCCAGGTTGGTGGCCAGCCCAGTGATGGTGATGATATCTGACTGCAGTTCAGGAGCAGGGACCTGGATGTTCACCTGAGCAACAGGTAGTGATTATCATTTTGTACCACTGCTCACTGCATGTTAGCTTCTCGCTGATCCCCTCTGCTACCAAGAACAGCTCGCACCCAGCCTGAACCCTGTTTCTTCAGCCATTATCAACATCAGATCGCTTTGCTGAGGGACTTCAGCCCCTGGCAGTCTCTGTGCCAGCCTGGAGAGGCTAGGAAACAAATATATGTTCAACAGTGCTGTCTGCAGCCAACCTGCATCAGGCCCAGGAGCAAGAGGTCCACAGTCCCTGTGGGCTTCCGAGGAATTCTCCCTAACAGGCAGGCATGGCAGAGCTGTCTCCCACAGCCAAGGAGGGAAAACAACTCTCACGGTGGTAAGGAATCCTGATAGGCCCCAACAAGTCACACAACACTCACAGCATCAACGCTGATCATACGGCTTCATCACAAAACATACCAAGCCCCAGAGCCAAGGAGCTCATTACGCAGGTCTCATTTTCTTATTATAGAGCCTGTATTCCATGGTCAAGCCAAGACCGGCCTGAGTACGTCACAACTGATTGCCAACACCACAAACGTGGTCATTTACGGTTCTCTAGGACTTGGGAGCTGGGAGGAAGGGCAACAACTTACTTCAAACTCGTCCATCATTTTACGGATCCCACTTCCTTTCTGGCCAATGATGTAACGGTGAAGATCAAAGGGAACTTCCACTTCAATGGTGACAGGAACCAGAGCCTGGAGGGGCGTGAACACAGTTTACCAGTTGAAAGACTTCTCCTTTCTTTCAGTTTGCCATATACTTGCTCAAGAGAATGTGTTGCTGAAGTGAGGTACATTCCCTTGTAGTCAGGGTACAAACTCTACAGGAGAGAGCAGCTGCAAACACCAAGATGACCTATGGGGCTTTAAACATTTTTTCCAAACAAGCCATCTTAAACCCCCTCTGGAATCAGAGGCTGTTTTCATATCCTTGGCTTCCATCTAGCAGAAACTTGGACAACGTCACTAGAGGAGAAGCATGGCAAGGTCTGCTGGAATGATTCAGCCTCAGACTGTTTCTCTTTCCAGCCCTGCTTCATAAAACAAGTATGTCATGCTTTTCTGGCAAGTGACTTGGGGCTGCTTGCAGCTCTAGCAATTGCTGGGTCAGACACTATGATTCAAGCCACCAGGCTAAATCACAGAGCAATTGGAGAACTTCCCTTGAGCAATACAGACCTTCCCCACAGCTAGTGTCAGTGACCACCTGGACAGCAACCTTGACTGAATAGTTTTTATTATGACCACTAAAGCATGCAGTGAGCTTCTTGCATCAGGACACGACTACGTTATAAGGCTACAGGGCCTTATGTGGAAAGCCACATACCTGCAGTGCCTCCTTTGCTGCCTCGCACTTCTCCCTGCGGCCAGAGATGATGATGATATCACACTTCTTTGGAGAGCTGGGGTCTGCATCCTTCCCGTCCTTGCCTTCCCCACCCTCCTCACCATTCTCCTGCACAGCTGGCTCTGCAACAGGGGCTGCAAACATGGAAAGCCTCATGTTAAAAGGACAGAGCCCCCTCCTTGCTCCCTCCAGACCCTCAGGCTCAGCCTGGTCTTTGTCACAAGAGATCAGACACTACAGCCTGCTCTGGAAGAGGTTACTCCTAACACAGTCAGCTTGCTATGGCACAGTCTGGACCGAGCAGAACAAGAACATCCACTGAGACGCTCTCCTCCACGCCTCTCTGCACAGCACAGATACTGCCTTTGTCTGCATGGGGAGGACCTGCAGTTGCACTATGGAAGTGGAAGGCTGCACTCCTATGACAGCAGAGGCGATAAGTAAGGCTGGCAGTTTCTTCAGCAACAGGGAATTCCACCAGCACAGCACTGGATGTTACGGCAGGATGGCTGGTGGTAGGCCAGACTATTCAACAAAAACAGGCAGAGCAGGCCCCAGCTAACAGGCCCCAGCTGTGCTGAATTCAGTACACCCAACGATGAGAGCATGAGAGCTCAGAGAAACCTTGGCAAGCCTGTAGAGCAAGGGAGCAGCAGCAGCAGGTTCTGCTTTTGGCCAGGACATGTCCTTGCACTCTGCGTTCCGTGGTGAGAACACATAGGTTTGCATTTTTACCCCCTAAAAGTGGCCCCTCTTCCCAAGAGGACAAGGTTGATGCTGAGCCCAGATTCAAGGACGCTGCAGGGAACACCTGGGGTCACTTCTCCACAGATTTTAAGTAGAACTCCTCCACTGATCGAGTGTAGATTACACATCTGATCACCCCAATTGCCATGTGAACATGCATGCATCCATGGGTATACCTGGGTTCTCCTCCCTGTCAGGGAATTTGATCTGGACACCATAGTCCCGGGTGATCTGCTGGATCCGGGATCCTTTGGGGCCCATAATGGAGCGGTGGAACTTTTGTGGGATGGTGCATTCGATTGTCACTTGAGCTTCCTGTGAGAAAGCAGAGTTGCTCTATTGCGAGGCAGCCTCTTTCACACCAGCAAACAGGATGCTTGCGCGTGGTGAAATCCATAATGGACATAGGGAGGTGTTGGGAAAAATAACAGCTGCTGTCATGGAAAGAACTGAAAGTTTCCTAGAATCTTTTCTCTCTCAGAGAAGTTAGCATAAGATATTTTAACAAAGGCTGCCTCCAGCCCATGGTGTTAAAGGTGTTAAAGGCTTCTGAGACCAAAGGCTCAAGCTTTCTATGAACCTGAAGGGGAGGAAGTAGTAGGAGAAAGGAAAAGATAATGAAGGAAGGAAAGGAACAGCACACGTCTGACTGTTGGCTGTTTCCAAAAGCTAGTACTAACAGGACAGGAAACCCCAGGGAGCAGCCACTGCCCAAGACCAGGCGTGGAGAGGCTCAAGAAGGCTCCAACTTTTTAATGTCTAGAAGTACCCCAAACAAAGCTCTCCTAAAAAACAAGAGGAAGGTCAAAGGAGGCAATTACTTGATATAGCATTGCCATTTTGGAGCCAGCAGCCATTCCCCAGGCTGGGATCTAAGGTGTGCAGCCCCTATGTTGACAGCAAAGCTTCAAATCCCAAATCTGTTGTGGGACTTGTTCACATAAAGCTTGGCTGTACAGCAGGTTCAAGGAGGGCACAGCTGAAGCAACGAAGTGTAGAAGAAATAGCCTTCCCGGGACATACCAGGTCCTCGATGATCTCCTGGATGCGTTTCTTGGCTGCCTCCACGCAGTCCTTGGCTCCCTTGAGGGTGACTTTGTCGCTCTGGGTGCCAGAGCGTGGGAAGCTGACCATCACACCACCGTACTCATCAGCGATCTCACGCAGAACTTGCCCTCTCCGGATGACAAAGTGGCGGTGGTGCTTGGGGTCAACCACCATGGAGTCTTCAACCACATTATCCTGCCAACAGATGACAGCCAGCCAGTCAGCCCTGCCCTTCCTGGTCACAAGCACTCATTTGCTGCACTCAACAGCATGACAGTGAAGAGGATCTTCCTGAGCTTCCATGATGCTCACGGTTTTAGGACAAACAGGTCCTCTACACTAACTTGTTACGTCTTGCTGCAGTTATAGGTAGGAAAGAAGCAGTTCTTACCAGGTTCTTGATGAGGGCCTCCAACTCCTTCTGCGCCTCTTTGACAGCCTCCTCAGTTCCCATGATAGTAATCAGCTCCTGATCTTTGTCCTCAGAGGTTGGGAAGATGATGCGGGCCCCAGTGTTGTCACGCACCTTACGGATGTTGCCACCACCCTTACCAATAAGGAATTTGTGGTACTCTGGCTTTGCACGGAGGTCCACAGTGTAACTCTTTGTTTGCTGAAAGGAGTCAGATCCCCCCAGATCATGTCAATATATAGAAAATACACGTCTGCATTAACAACAAGCATGTAGGTATGTAACTGCACACACATGCACAGTGTTGCAAGAGCAAGGTAGATGCAGCTTGCTATCAAAAAGGTATGATGTCTTAAAGAAAAAACACTACATGAAAAATGTTCTCAGTGCTGAAGAGCAATCTCTACACTCAGCACAAGTGGTGAGAATACGAGCACAAAAGAATTCCCTGGGAGAAGGGTCTGGGACTCACACCGGGCAGCAAAATCATTTGCTGACTGCTGTAAGCCAGGCAGCAGAGAGAACCAACCAACCACAAGAACATGTTCACGTGCTGGTGTTAGAAAGGGCTTTTTCTTGCTGTTAAAATGGCCAGTCAGCTAGTCACAACTCAGAGCAATGTCTTGTAACCAAGGGCTCCCAAACCCACTTATATGCAGTGAAATGTAAGAACTGGAGCTGGAATTTGGAGATAAGGAAAAAAAGGAAAGGAGATATGCAGAGGCAGCTGTTTCAGAGAAGTGTGGCTATCCAACAGCATTCAAACCACAGGAGCAAGGAGCCTTAGCCCTTTGAGTATCTCCCCAGCCTCGGGAGAGAAGCACTGCTGTCAGTTCTTCCGCCCATGGGAAAAGAACTCATTGTCACAAGGATGGAAGCATAGTTTTCTTTTAATCATCCTGATTGTACTCAAATCCCTCAGAAGAGGATTAGGCTGTCTGCTTCTCAGCAGGCTGAGGGGATCATTTGAACCCTGACGCCCCTGAAGAGAAACAGCTGGCCAAAACAATCTGCTCCTTCCCTTACGACAGGGCTCACCTTCTCCTCTGCCAGGTGCAGCAGCTGTTTCTTGGCTTTCTCCACATCCTGGGCTGGGCCCCTGATGGTCACGGTGTCACTGCCAGAGCCCTCGGTGGGAAAGTGGATGTGGACTCCACCACATTCCTCCATGATGGAACGGATGAAGCGGCCTTTGGCGCCAATGAGGGAATTGTGCAGTTTGGAAGGAATAGAGACCTCCACCTCAGTGATGTTGGCCTAAGAAAACACATTATCAAGCTGTTAATCAAGTTGCAGAAACGTCTTTGTGCCCACCCTGCTTACCTTCCAACTCCTACATTACTATGATCTTCATGGAGCTATGTGTAAGAAATGCTTGACCACAGAGGTCTGAAACTGGCTGCTCCTGTTACATGAACAGCCACAGGCAGGATCGTCAGCATCATCTCACAGCACAGTCAATTTTGGAAGAATTACGTCCTGAGAGGAACTACCACGAATGCAAATTCACTCTCTGATCAGGAGATAGCAGACCTACATCAAGCCCTCCATTTGGAGGTGCAACCAGCTCCTGTCAGGTAGCGTAAGTTTGCTCTCTGGTAACCCGCAAGCTATTGTGGGGAGTCAGTATTGGGAGACTAGTCTCCCAGCAACAGACTTTCATCTTAACTTAGCTCAGTTCCTTGCTTTGTTCAAGATGATGAGAGTTGTCCTCATTAATGTTGAGCACGTGGTATTT
Source organism: Anseranas semipalmata (assembly GCA_013399115.1). Classification (NCBI taxonomy): domain Eukaryota; kingdom Metazoa; phylum Chordata; class Aves; order Anseriformes; family Anseranatidae; genus Anseranas; species Anseranas semipalmata. Next base: position 646,067 of record VXAA01001403.1, read on the forward strand.
TCAGTCTGCTTGATCTCAGTTAAAGCACAGCCTTCCCTAGTTCACAAGTGACACTTCAGAGGGACAGCCCTACTTGCATCCTGATAAGCTATGAAAAGAGACTTCCCTGAAAGAAGTGCCAGATAGCACAGGCATAAATCAGAGCTCCGAGCAAGAAGCTACTGGCAAATATCACTAGGAACTTAGGTTTTAGAGTCAAGACCAGACTGACGTGCACTTTTGTCTCCTCCCTGCCCTCCCCCACTACAACCATTTCTTCTGAGTTTATGCATTCTAGCAACACTTTCAAGTCCCTTATCTGCAACAAGTCAGTCACTTCATTTACCAGCTCCTTCTGGATGGCAAGAATTCTGTGGCGAGCAGCTTCACAGTTTGCTCTCTTGCCTGTGATAACAATTGTCTCCGAGTTGCTGTTCTCTGCAGGGAGATCGATTTTGGTGTTGCTTTCTTCACGGATCTGCCACAAAGAAAAATATCATTTCAGAGGTGTCCCATGTCAGAAGAAAGCAGTTGGAGGTTACATTTTACATCATCAACGAGCAGGAAAGAGCAGCAAGTGGGATTTAGCAGCAGGCAGTGATGATACTGAGCACTAGGGACAGTAAAGTTATCTCACCTTTTTGATGTTGGCACCTCCTTTCCCTATGATGTTCTTGTGGAATTGCTTGAAGATGGGGACAGAAATCGAAAAGCTGTTTTCAACCTAAGGGAGAAAGGAAGGGAGAGTTGAAGATGACACCGTCAAGGCAAGCCCCATCTCAAGAACTTGATAAACGTGAGCTTTGTCAATAGGTTTGGACTGAAGGAAGTTCTCTATACAGGAACTGCAAGAATAAGCAAAAGCACGTGCCTTCCCGTACAGCCTTTAAATAACAGATATTACCCTCCTGCCTGCGTCTAGCCAGAACTTTGTCCAGAGCTCCGTCACCTTGAGGTGTTTCAGTCCCAACCAAGTACAGTGATAGTACAGCTGTACTTTATTCCAGGGCTACCCAGGTGTGTAGAAGAGAAGAACAGACAGAACTCCCCCTTACCAGGTCTGCCACCATCTTTTGCATGTATTTGGTGCACTTCTCCACCTCGTTCTTGGGACCTCGAAGTTGGACGATGTCGCTCTTGTGCGCTGGGTCTGGAAAGTTGATGATAACCTGCAACAGGTGGTTATTTATAGTAAACTCAAGCAAATGTAAGAACTGCTACATCAGAGACATGCAAAGCTAGGGGAGATCCTATACATCCTTTGTCCCATTCAGAGAAGGGTAGCCATGTTAGCAGCCTCCGGCCAGAAGAAGTATTTTCTCATATGTATAAGATAGACAGTCACTACATTTATGACTTCAGCAACAACGAGACTACTACACAAGTAGGAAACACCCCTCTGGATTCCTCGTCCCCTGGAAAGCCTCACCTCTGGGAACTTCTCCCGGATTTCCCGGATCCGCTCGCCCTTCTGCCCAATGATGGTCCGGTGGAATTTCTGCTCAATGATTAGGTCCTTGGTGCGTTCATTTTCCTAATGATACCACAGATTAGAGTTGAGTGCTCAGCAGGAGAGACATATACTTTTATTTTCCAGTTTGCTGCCTGACAGTTCACCTGTCAGCACTGTCCCTTTTTTCTCCTCTAGAGAGGATTCACTCTAAGTTGACAGAGAAAGGGTGTGCAAAGGAATAGAGAAACGCATGTGTGAGCAGCAACTCACACTTGTCATCAGATCCAAGTACTCGGTGGGCAAGGGGCACACATTTGCACCAGGGGAGGTTATGAGGGAACATAACAGCCCAAAACCCTGTGGCCTCCCAAGCATCATATCCTGCTCACCATACGGGAAGCGAGTTCCAGCAGCTCTTTCTTGGCCTGTTGGACCCCCTGTGGGTCTCCTTCAATTCTGATCAGGTTGCTCTTCTCATTGTCCGGGGGAATGCGTACAGACACCTTGTAGAGGTCCTTAATCCTGTTAACTTCAAGGTAAGGACGGTGTTGACACAGCCTGCTAGGCCAAGACTAGCAACAAGGCATCTTGATTATCAGTGCTTAGAGGCTGTTTAAAAAGTAAACCAGCCTCTGAAAAGAGGTCACTGGGGTGGGGTTGAAGCAGGGGCAAGTGCCTCTTCACCCTGGAGTTCGGTAAGAGCAGATCTGTGCCACAAGAACCGCACAAGAAAATGCTGTGGCATCTAGAGAGCAAAACGCTCGCTCACTAGAGTGAGGCATCTGTTTCCTCCCCAAACAGCACCATGTTTACATCAGAAGATGCCCATTCATTTCTCATCCCAAATTCTATAATGAGGAGAAACTTACTGGCAGATTTCTACCACCCCCTATCAGCTGCTGAAGTGTAAGTCACACAGAGTAACTTCAAAAAAAAAGTTACATTTAATTCTCCAACCAAGACAAAATTTCCTCCAGAACCTAGCAAAGTCATCCCACCACTGTTCAATCTGTCAAGACACTTTCATACGTTAAAGCCACCCCAAGCACTTACTAACTATTTATCTCCTTGTACCAGTACCACTCTAGAAGAGCAGATGAAGTGTGATGGAGACACCACACTAGATGAGCTAGAGCCCCTGACACTACCTACTGAACATGGAGAATCCAAGCATAGGAAGGATTAGAAAGGCACACCACTTACTGTTAGCTCCATTCTTGCCAATGAGGTGTCGGTGGAATTTGTGGTCAACATTGATTTCTGCATAATCCATCCGGTTGATCTACAAAGGATTGTACAGGGCTAGGTAGGATAGGCCAACCGTTCTCCTGTCTTGTGCCCTAAGTAACTGCTTGATGCCAGTCTTGGCACTGACTCTCCAGTAGCCAGCTATAAGCACTCCTGCTACAGAGCGGAATGGAACTTTTGAGCTGAGAGCACCATGCTTGTGAAGCATTTAAAGGGACTTATATGCCTCCCCAGCTGAACAACTGAACAACAATTCTTCCTTCTCTGCATCAAAAGGTTGAAGACCTGGTGCTGATTTTTTAAGAATGCCATAGATGAGTTTTGCAACCAAGTGCTTCGTCTATCTGCCACACGACTTGCCTCCTGCAAGTTCTGTTGAGCATGGCAAGACAGTGATGCGATATAGATGTGATACATATGTGACATAAATGTGATACATAACTCATCATCTCTGTTCTATTGCCCCTTCTTATGTACTGGAACTGGTAACACCAACTTACCAGATCCTTGACCATGACTTCAATCTGTTCCTGAGCCACATTCACATCTTCTGTAGGTCCTTCCAAAGTGATTTTATCCTCTCCTTCTGTGAATTCGATGTGAACCTTGAGACAAAGCAATGAATCCAGTAAGAATTTTCCAAGATGCAAGACAGGTCAATGCTGTTAGTCAGGCCTACAACACCTCTGCCACTAAGAGACGGTTTCCTTCCCACGAGGTACATACATTATTCCTGTGCTTTCAGAAGGCTCTAAATTACGATTGTGGCCATGTCATAGTGTCTAGAGCCTAAGGCTTTGGTGCTGTCCTTAGTGTCTGCAAGGGCTTTGGAGAAGTTACTCGCCTAACCTTTCTGTAGATATTAAACTCACAGCAAGAAGCCTAGTTGAATTCAGCATTTGCAGATACATTACTATATCAATTCTCCAACTAGTACCACATAAAGCTTCCTTTGGAGGGCTCAAACCAGAAGAATAACTTAGGATGAGTAGTGTTTGCAGCAGTAAAAGAGAGGCTCCCTTTAATATTAAGATCTGTGTCATTTCCTCCCTGGTTTCACCAACACTAGAATACATTCCTCTCTTCTACAAATAGTGATCTGGACTAAACCACATTCTACAGCAGAGGGTGCTAAGCTAACCAGCTCACTCATACCTTTGGCATCTGTTGAGTTATTTTGGCCAGGTTTTGTCCTTTCTTTCCAATAATGAAACGATGAAGCCAAGAGGGGGCAGAGACCGAGGAGACGGTAAAACTGTTGGCCTTAAAGACAGAAAGTCAGAGAAGCTGTTTGATGGACAGACTGGAAGAGGTCTTCACAAAAATTCAGTTCCGATTTCTATGTTGCACCCTCAATACTGAGTCTATGTATGCAGCATCTCTAACAGCCCACCCAAGACCACCCCCCCTCCACCTGTCAGCGCTCCCGGATAGATCTTTATGTGACTTTCTAAGAAGGCCTAGTCCATCCCGTCAGTACCTTTGCATAGACTTCAGTCAATGCTTGCCCAAGCTTTTCGGGCTCGCCTCGCAGTATCACCGTCTCCGAGCTACTGTCAGTGGGTGGGATCTCGACAGAGACTCCAGTTTTCTCCAAGATCTCCTGCAGGGAATTCCCCTTGGGGCCGATGACATACTTGTGCTGGGACTTCTTCACCTCCACCGCAATGGTAGTAGTCTTCTTTTTCTGTGGGGGCAGAGGCACTGGGACATCAATCACAGGGGGACAGGGAAGGACAAAAGTGAAAGGAAGAGGCAACAGATGCAGTGAAACTCTGCACCCAGGAAAGAGCAAAGCAAAGGTGAGCACACTGGTTCTGCAGTACCCCAGCACCCTTTGGGCCCTTGCCCACAGAAAGCTCTGCACTCACAGACTCACGGTTGAAGTACAAAACTAGCATTCTGTGGCACGCTCCCTGGGACGCTACATGGAGGAGACCATGCGCACATACACACACAGTCTTGCACAACAGGGCTCAACACCCAGATGTCCCCCAGGCAGTACTATAACGCAACACCACGTAGGCTAGTCGGCTATAAGCTGATTATCTCTGTTGAAATCCAGACTGGTACGAATACAGACCTAACCATGAGGAAAAACAGCCCAACAACCCACAACAAGGACATTCACAACGATGCTGGCTGTGGAAAATAAACTGGAGTGAAATTCACTCTTCAGCAACTTCTACTTATGTAGCGACTTTGATACTGTCAGCTGGCCACCCCTGTAGACTTCACACTTCACTCCTTAGTAGCACCTGTGTGAGCAAGAGCCAGGGAAGCTCTTTGTGGTCTGCCGATTCCCATGACACGGAAGAGCGAGACATCTGTCACCTCCCTGGTAGCATCAGCCCAAGTCTCACTCTGCTGAGCAAGGAAATGGTAAGACCCAGGGCCAAGAACTGCAAGGGCTGCAGAGCCAGAGCTGACACGAGGAGGATGCAGTGGAGAGATGCACAAGAACAAGAAGGGAAGAGGGACTATGAACAGGTAGGGGGGAAGATGGCGATCTTTTATGGACCATCCATACCTTCTCCTCATAGATCTTCTTAACGCGAGCGACAGCCTGGGCTAGTTGCTCCTTTTCTCCGGTGAAGACTATCTCCGTCTTGTTGACGCTAGGTGGAGGAATGTTGATGCGTGTCCCTGTGTCCTGCATGAGCTCGCTCACCAGCTTGTTGTAAGGGCCAGCAATGAAGGGGTGGTACACCTTCTCCACATCCAGCCGCTCCACAGCACGTTTATCCTAGAGGAGCCCAGAACAGAGCTCTGTAGGAACTGCCCTCCGTAATACAGTATCTGCCAGACACCAGTACAAGCTAAGTTCCCAGTGCTACCCTACCTGACACCCGGGCCCAGGCACCCTTTCCAGTCTGCAGGCTTGCAGATCTCCATCCCTTTCAATCTACAAATCCTGCTGTTGCTACTGATGTTTTATGATATTTACTTCTGCAACATCTTGCCTTATTTCGGCTGGCACCTAGTTATGGTCCACTTCAAATATGAAACAAACTTGTCGGAATTCAGAGATGGTCAAAAGGGAGAACCAGAAGTTGCAGAACCTGACATGGGTGCTCATACAGTCAGTAGCACAGTACACATCTCCGTTCAGACTAACCTACTAGACACCGAGCGTGACCACAGTGGCTACAAACATCTAATATTCAGTGGAGAAGCAAAACTGCGCTCTAGCTAATACCATGAGCAAGATCACAGTACTGAGGTACCTGCTCAGCAGAGATAAGCAGGATCTCATGTCGGGCTTTCTCAATCCCTTCTTTAGTGCCGGTGATCTTGATCTGGTTGCTGGGGTCATCCGGGCGGGGGATCTGGATTTTGGTTGCAGTTTTGAGCTCCAGGTCCTGCAGCTTCTCGCCATTCTTTCCAATGACAAAGCGGTGGTGCTCCTTGGGGATGGCAACTGTCGCTGAAGCCTGAAACATGGGAACCAAGCATCTGTGAGAATCCTTACCTACAGTGGTAGATCCATAGAAGAAGAGCCAGGGAAAGCAAGTTATACGCTGCTCAGCAGTACCACTAAGGAGCAAACACAATGCCTTCCCAGCACATTCTGTTTAAGGACTGATACTGTACCAGAACAGTTGATCTACAGTGCCTGTACACCAGGAGTCTAAATGCCACCTCGCCTTCAAAACCCTTCCATTTGCACAGAAGGGGTACTCAGAATTTGCAAAGGCCTTCAGGCACAGATGAGGAGGTGCCTATCTTTCAGTGTAACAAACAGAAGCAGTACCAGACAGCAACTGAGACAATGGCTCAAGGGTGCAGTTTATCTGAACTCTGACATCTGCTGCTAAGGCTACAGAGAACAAGGCACACAGCCTGACTCCTAGGAAACGGAAATTCAACACCAGAAACCTATTTGAGCAGGCAGACAGCTATGAGATGCTTACTGCTTCTCGCTGGTAAGGTGTCTTCAATGTAATACATGCTGCTCCCAGGACTACTTGTAGAAGATCCCTCATGGAAAAGGGATCTCGAGTGCTTCCCTCAATTTACCTTTAAAGGGCTGGTTTATAACAGGGATTCCTGACTTCTTCCCTTCTGACTGAGTTTTTACTAGCCTGCTAGCTTATGATTGCTACCATGCTCTCAATACCTGTGAATATGCAACTACTAACAGCAAGTAGACACTGAAAATTCAAACTACACTGGAAAAAATGAAAAAAGATCATTTGGTCTTCAACTCTGCCTCCCTATAATAAAGCCAGCCAAGCCTAGGAGAAGCTGAGAACACAGACACACCTGTGTCTGGGGCCAGGGCAGTAGGAGGTACATTCAGGGACAGCGGGTCATGTATTTGTGATAGTACAACCTGAACTAATTTTTCAGATGCACATTATTTAGGGTTTGTCCCTTTCTCTTCCCTCTGGCAGGGTATGACACATGGGCTGAATAGCACTGAAGCAAACACAGTATTAACTAGTGCATTAACTACTTTTGACGTTACACTTTAATGCACGCTACAAGACCTGGCTGTGATACAGCCTAACATGAACTGATCCTGACTATGAACTCAAAAATCTGAAGGTTATGAATCAAAACCTACAGGACTGAAAGGAGAAGCAATTGAAACAATGGAGCTGTGGCTCCTTACCAGTGTGGCTTGAGTTACTCAATGCAGAACCCTGACCTGAAGCTTTCAGCTTCTGGCAGGACTTCCCTCTTCTCGACCTTTCCTTCTCCCTATCCCTCCACGTTCTCCTGTGAATGACTACAGAGAAGGTACAGTCCCATTCTCACACACTCCTAGCTTTGTGTGAGGGGCCTACAACCCCTCCAGCACCAGCACCTCAGCATAAAGTCGCTGTCTGCAATTCAAGTGTTCCAAGATTGCAGACTCCACCCTTCATGCAACACCATGGCCTGTAATTAGCTTTGAACCCTATTTTAAGCCTCATCTCCATTCCAAATTGCCAATTGTGTGCTTTGGAAATACAGAGCAAAGCTAAATTAGTCATCTAATAACACCTCTTTGGCTTATAAGCACACACGCCCAGGGGTCTCAAAACATTCACAAGTCTTGGGGAAGAGCAAAGACGAAGTGAGAAACAGTTAGATGCCCTCACCTGAGTCTGCAGCCGAGCGACAATCTCCTTCCGAGCCTTCATGACTGCTTCCAGCTTGCCAGAGACCATGATGGAAAGGCCCTGGTCCTTTGCGAGAGACAGCTCCAGGTGAGCTCCTGTCTTCTGCATGATGTCAAGGCAGATCTTGGCCTGCTCGCCTTCTCCAAACTGATTCATGTCCTTGTATTTCCTCTCCTCCAGTGGCACATGAAACACCTGCTTAGCCAGAGGACAGATGGGCACAGATGAGAAGGGCGCAGCAAGCAGTCAGTATGCTTCTGATTGCCGGTGCCTCCCTGTATTGCCATACTGGACTTCACTGACATACTAACGTCCAGGTTTGTGCAACCCATCAGCCTTTCCAGGGGAGACACCAGCTGTGAGCAGGGAAAGTGCGAGAACGCTGCAGCCAGCAGACCATCCCACACCGGGCATCTTCCTAAAGAATGCCAGGCAGGCAGAAGTACTAAGCTATGGCGGGAATATTTTAACAAATTAGCCCTTGCTGCTCGAATTCTGCAATCCTCTCTTCAGGCCTGCTCCACGAGCTATTTGTGCAACAGGGATCGAGAGCTTTCTCTGAACAGTTTTCCAACATGTACCCCCCCCCAGAGTGGTCCTAGGTCTCAGCTGCAGTCCTCCTCACGCCCTGGGAGAAAGTACGCAAAGAGGCCGCCAATCTGCCACGCGAAGGATTTCACACTCTGGGGAAAGCTCCACTTCACCTACTTTCTGGAGGAAGGAAAAAGGGAAGGAGATAGGGCACCTGCTCTCACGAACCTGAGTGATGACAGAAGCCTTTATCGGTCGGATTTTGCTCCAGGGCCCAGCAGGTTCCTGGGCAGCTTCCAAACATGGCGCTTTCTCAGGGAGCGGAGGAAAGGCTTCCTTGTAGGTTGGAGGATCATTCTCTTCTTCAGAGTTTAAAGCTGTAACTGAGGTGAAGCAAACAGGGTAAAGAGAGATTCTCCAGGCAGAAATGCCCCTATTCGTAGGCAGTGCAAGCATATTTAGGCACTCACAAGGGAGAGCAAATGATTTGTGCGCTACTATTAATCCTATTACGGTTACGCTTGTGGAGCAGCCAACTCTGAAGCACAACTGACCTCAGAACAGAGTGCAGCAGATGCCATGACCAACCAGCCTTGTCTGAGCAGACATTATGGATGCAGAAAGTGAATGTGCAAGTGAATGGTAGCAGCAAACAGCACATTACTGCAACCTTTCTAAAGAGGAGCTTAATGAGGGGATAACAGGCTGAGCACAAAGAATTGAAAGGAATAGAGCAAGGCTGCAGGTCAGAAGGGGATAAGACAAACATACACCCAGGAGGAAGGCAGGGAGAAGTGCTATAGTTAGAGCAGACTGCAGGGAAAGCGTGTATGGGGACCTTATGCTCCTCTCAGTTGTGTGCTGGACTGTGCCAAGTGGGCCAGCTGGCAGCTGGAGCATGGGTGCAGAAACGTGCCAGTGAGCCAGTCAGTACAGTTACACTGCCTTTCCCCAGCACCTGGCTGAGCAAAGGGAAATGACCGAGTCCAGCACGCTGATCCCACGAGGCTCCCTTGCAGCCCAGCGCCCCACTCTTGCACGTATGCTGCCCCATGGCCGACAGAATTGCTAGCCAGAGCTCCGTGGAGATGTGAGGCTTGCTTCCTCCTGGCTTTCCACAGTGCAGCATCACCACCGTGCTGCCGTTGGTGGAAAGCCAGAGTGTGTGGTGAGCTACCAATCTGGGAATGGAGGATGCAACTTCTGCACAGCTGTGGGGAACTGGACGCTTGGAGTGAGTTTGGGTAACAGCAAGGAACCTCGTCTGTGTCTAGGGGCACATCACAGGAACTCAACCCTATTTTCTCACCTTTCACCTGCTGCTGAGCCAGGCCGCTGCGGTGTTCAGCGAAGCTCTCCTGGGTCAAAACTGCCACCGAGCTCATTGTCGACTTCCCACCCACACACAATCCGGGTATGCCACTGGAAGAGACAGAGGAGGCAGCACTATTACCAACACCATTTGAGATACACAAAAATTACTCCAGGAAGACAAAGCATGCGTTACTAAGCACTCTTGCACTCAGCCTCGTGAAAGGCACCTACAGTGCCAGCCAGCTGCCCAGTTCTCTTACTGGACCCGACGGGAACTTGCAGCACAGTGGACACCAAAACCAGAGCACCTCATTAAGAAGGGAGAGGATATGCAACCTAAGAAGGTCACTGGAAAGCGGGACAACAGAAGTTGTTAAAGGATACTCTAATTAATCTATCCATTATTAAAAGCATGCAATTTTTAAACGAGTATCCGAAGGTCTAGATAGTCAGTCCAAGACCATTGTGTAATCCTGGAGAGAAAATGAAAAAGGCCCAGGATTCTGCCTCTTCCTGAAGATGACTTATTTAAGTGTCTGAACTGCTGCTGATTTAGGGATACACTCAAAAAGCCACTCTGATAAGCACGCTTAGCAACAGCAAGATCTTTGGCACTCCAAAAATAGGAACTTACCAGCTAAATGGTCAGTAGCCAGAGAGTCCGTCCTGTAAGCTGCCCGTCTGTCAGCCTGCCAGCTTTTGCTTTATAGAAAAAGAAAAGAAAAATATTTATGCTGCTGCTCCAAGACAACAGGAAAACACGACACCCCCATTACTGTAACTTTCGAGAGAGCACTGCCTGCACTGTGTTTCAAACTTGCATCCTATCCAAAATGTTCTCATACTGAGTCATATCTCACCATACTTTACCTGTCATATTTTACTAGAGCTACAGACAACGCGGCTGCCTGCTTACACCTCCCAGCAGGAAGCCTGGGGTAGCCACTCTTTCATCAGACCAGCTACTAGAGCAGCCATCCAGTATTAGGCAAAAATACAGTCAATTAGTAACAAATGTGCAAGATAGACATGAAATTTCAGGGTTGCAAGCAAGAGCATCGACATCTAGTCAGAGGAGACTAACAACCTGAAAACCTGCCAACAACACTGCCATCAGTCAGAAGTTAGGAATGTAGTTTAGTGGAGCTTGGGTGAATCAACATAGACATCCTCACAAACTAAGGCAAACACTCAGGGCTATCCACACACAGCTGCTGGCCGGTCCACCTCTTCATTTTTTAATGGAATAAGATGATACACCAGGCACTGAACTCTGTCTCCAGGCCTAACTCTGTCCGTCAGAAGGAAAAAAACCCACGCTGATTTACACAGACTATTTTAAAGGCACCCACAAGATGATCCAGGAAAAAAAGACGCTGTTGGTGGAAGCTTTATATCCCCTACATGTGGATCTGCAGCAATACTGAAGAAGTGCTCAGGAATATAAAGATGTAACAGCTGGTACGGTGCGCACTGTCACATGTACAACAGTTCACCCCCACACCCCCCAACTGCTTACGTATGCTCTTGCTGGATTTGCAGTCTCCTAAAATCCAGTGCCTCTGACTGCTCGCGGCACAACGGGACCCTCCCCTACCCAAACCCCGCACCGCTGCTGAACAGTGAGCTCCGGCACTTTTCGGTAGACTGACAGTTACCATTTCTGGCCTCCCAACGTGCCAGAAAAGCCTCCCAAAACCACAGAGTCTCTGATGTGGCATCTCACGTCACGCTTACGTGGTGACACAGTAAGGGAATGTGACAGAGGCAGGAGGGAAGGAGAGGGAAGAGCAAGGAGAGCAGCAATGCAACCAAGCCATCGAGGCGCGATCTACGCTTCAGGGGAGGCCACACGGGGTACTTCTGCCTACTTCAACCCCACCTGCACCACCAAAGCTATGGAGCTAATGTCACAATTAGTTCTCTAACGACCTGCTGCTATCGAGGGTGCCGCCACCTCACGGCAAGCTGCAAACAGGGCTCGGGGTGGGAGCCAGAAGCACCCCACACATCACAAGCAGCTGCCAAGGTCTGGCTAGAGCCTTGCGAAGGGCACGGATGTGCTTATAGCTCTGTCTCTCGGGGAAGCACCACCTGGTTCTGCTCCTCAGAGGAGGGTATGGATGAGAAGTCAGTGAAACTACACCCAATATAGTGCCTGCCTGCGAGCCGTATCCTCCAGGCACAGCTGCTGGTTTCAGTGTGTCCACGCCAGCTGCAGAGATCTTCCTTGCAGTCACCACCTCAGAGAAGAGCTAGATGTTCAATGAGAAATCTACGGGCGGTATTTACCCACATGAATTTCTGCTTCATCACCCATACAGCAAGCTAAGAACAAATGCTATTCATCTCCAGTAACCCCAAACATCTGGTATGCTGCAGGCCTCAGGGATTCATCTCTGGCCAAAATTGGAGGCGGCCATCAGAATGGTATTTTAAACATAACGTGAACAGCAGCAGCTCGGGCATCGCGTTTGGAGCCTGCACCTCCTTGTCTTCCCGCTGTAGGTTTTGAAACTAAGGTTACGGCTATGTCACGGCAGTGTGCCGCTGACGGGGACAACAGGTTTTAGACCGCCCGGTTCATACGCTGTCTGTGGCACCGGCTTTGTGCACCAAAGAAGTTTCACAAGTGTAGAGCACGCTGAAGTAAGGAGAACGGAATCATCCCGAAAACGGCCCCTAGCGAGGGCCAGACCTAACCACACGGGAGATACTTGGGTGAAGAGAAACAAAGCAAAGCCTTGAGTCACACCGCCAATACGATCGGGACTTGTGGATCGGGACGGCGAGTTACGGGATATTTTATAAACGTATTAGCGTTTGGTTAATCGTGGCAACTGAAATTGGCCGCAAATGAGACTCGCGGGAAGCCGCGGGGCTGAGCCGGCTGGGGCGGGCGCTGCCCCCTGGGGGATGCCCTCACGGCCGGGCCGAGCCCGCCGGGCTC
>VXAA01001403.1:658728-670006 GCA_013399115.1 Anseranas semipalmata
GCCCACGGCCGGCGCCCGTCAGGAGTGGGTCGGGGCGCGGGCAGCGCGTCCACGCAGCCTCAGCGAGCGCTCACACACACACACACACACACACAAAAAAAAAACCCAAACCAACCAAACAGACAAAAAATCCCGCGTGCGGCTCGGGGTCCTCCGTCCCCTTGTCCCCAGCAGGGCGACATTTGCCCGCAGGGAGGTTATTCACCCCGGGCGTTTCGCAAGGCTGAGCTGGCACCGGCCGGGGGACTACGTGGAGCCTCCCCGCCGTGCCCCCGCCCGCACCTCCCGGGCCCCGAGGAGCGGAGCCCCGCCGAAAGCCGCCCCCTTCCCCTCGGGGACAGCGGCCGGCAGCCAGCCCGGCCTCGGGCTCCATCCCGGGGAGAGGGGGGGGTGCTCGGCCGGAGGAGGCCGGCTCTCACCCCGGGCCCCGCGGGAAGTTAGCGCGGAGTTTCCCGGCGCGGGGAAGCCGCCGACCCCACACCCGCCCGCCCAAGCTCCCCTTTCCGTGACTCACTCCGGCCGGTGCCCGCTCGCCCGCCCTGCTGGAGAACCGGGAGAGCTCGGGGGAGAGCTGCGCGGCGCCCTCCGCCGGGCCTATATAGGCCGGGCCGCTGCCAATCCCCGGGCCGCACGTCAGCGGGACTTGCCCCTTCCCGCCCGGCCACCGAGCGGAGCGGGGCAGAGGAGCGGCCCGGAGCCGGCGGTGTGCGGCTGGCAGCCCGCTGCAGGGTCCGGGCCGCTGCTCTGCTCCGCTGAGGGTTCCCCCCCCACACACACACCCCACCCCGGGAGCTCACAAAGCGGAGGGCTCAGGGATGCTGGATTTGGGACCGTGACTGAAAATACACCCCGAGATCACCCCCAAGGGTATTTCAGACCGAAAACTTCCAAGCTCGGCACGGCCAAGAGCCCTCTCCCCTCAGCCCCTCGCCACAGAGGCTGCTGGTCTCTGTGAGGACCGAGGGAGACGGCTCTCAGCGCGGGCTGCCGCGCAGGAAGGCAGCGACTGCCGCTGCCACGTCACATACGCTCCAAGGGCTGGCTCGGGCTCCTCCGACAGAAGTAAAGAAATGTCAAGGCTGCGGCTGCCAGCGGCACCCGGCGAGACGCTCAGGAGTGGCTCACACACAAGCTCTGGGTACCTGGGCAAACCACAGCACCCCCAGACTTCGGACGACTTGCAGGCAGGGGTGCGGGGGCTCGTCTTTTGGGACTCGGAGCCTAGCACTCTGAACGTTCCCCGAGGCGCACGATGCTTTTCTGGTGCTTTCGCACCCTCGTGTTTATATCCCCAGCTCTAACTTCGCTGTGCCCAATTAATCCTTGTGGGGGTAGGCGCTGCGATTCTCTGCGCCGGGGGACCAGAGGAGCACCGCAAAGCCCAGCCAGCAGCATCTCACTGAAACACCAACATCTTTCTCCCTAAACTCCATCTCATTATTTGGCTCAGCAGCGGCCCTCTGTGGGGACGTGCTGCCTCGTGCCTAGGGGACAACCACACGTCCCTCTCCTGCCCTGTGTACGCAGCGCTGCTGCAGCCACTGGGGTTGCCAGGACATCACGGATTTCTGACTTCTACCACAGCTCCCTCTCCAAGACTGTTTAAGAGGGAATCTCCTCGCATGTTTCCATACCTCTTCCTTTATTTGCAGTTGCGAGTGGCAGGAGGGAAGCTGGCCAGGCCCAGAAGTTACTGGAAGGCCTAGGGCAGCTCACTGCGTGCCACCTTTAGATAGTGATTGCTGCTGAGGAAAAGCCGTCACAGGCTGTTCTCCTCAGAGGAAGAAGACGTTGCATGGAGGATGAGGGTAAAGGAGTGGGGACGAGAGCTCACCTTTTCTCCCATGTTCACTAAGTGCAGAAGTGACCTGTGCATGGATGAAAGGCCTCCTAGCATCCTCTAAATGTGCTATTTCAACCTGCCGCGCCTCCTGCCAGCACCGCACCGACCAGCTGCATCCCACCGCATCCCTCTTCCCCAGTAAGAGAACGTGGTACGGGCTAGGTCTGCAGTGGCTGCTCAGCGCCTCCTTGGCTACTGGCCCACAACAAGTGGCAACTCACCTCCAAAAGCTGTTTTTGGTAGCTGAGGGAATGCCTTGACAAACACTAACCTCTGCTTCCAGCATCCTGTACTTTGGCGGCATTACAACAGACCCCGGTTTCTTGACTTGTGAGAACAACCGAAAAGGAAGCCTCCTTGAAAAGAGCACCGATGTGCGATAGCAAGGGTGAAGGCTTGGGCAATGCATAGTTTCCACAGCTTATCAAATTGGTAGCTCGTATCACCAGTCGGAGGGAGGACATAAAAACGGGACCAGCAGAAATATGAAACTCAAACAGAGATAAACCTAACACTTGAACAGGTTTGGGGGTTGTTTTTTTGGAACCCATGTTCATCAGTGTGAAAGCCAAGGCTGAGGAACTAAGAAGCTTTCCATAATCACACCACTCCAGGACTCTTGGGGAAGAGAGGAGGAAACTTTCAGCTCCTTAAACCACTGGAGCAAAGACTACAAAAAGGTTGGTCTTTGCTGGCACATTCACCCTCAGCAGAGCTGGGATTTTGGGAAGGATTTCTTCTAGCCTGTTCTTATATTCTGTTGTTATTCCTATTATTCTGTCCAGAAGTTGCAAGCCTTATTTGGAAAGCAACCCAAACATGCTCCAAAGAGTGTGTGCTGTGACTTTATTTCCTGTTAAATGTAACTCCCAATTTCTAAAACTGTACAAATAAACACCCTTTTTGTACTCTGGGTGCTCATCCCACACACTGAAGTCACAGACCACCACAAAAGAACTGCCCCTAGAAATATCCACTTCAGCACATCCCTTACCAGGGGCATGACAGAAGGGGTGGGTGGGATAAGGAACTACTTTGAATATTAAAAAACAACAAACAAACAAACCACCACAGCAGAAGAGGATTCAGGACACAGGGCACTTGTATGCCAGAGAGTACTTGGGTTCTCAGCCAAAGAAAGCAAGATAGGCCACTCAGCTCTGAAGCTATCACTACAGCCTGCCACGCAATCTTCCAATAGAATGTTTTTCATTTTTACAGGAAAACCTTTATTACGTTGAAGTTAAGGGTGAAATTTTATAGATCCTTCCGTCAAGAGAAATGAGGAAAAAAATCATCATAAAAAAATGACCGCGAGTCCCCATTACGTGTGTCTCGGTGACTGTCAGACCAGATTTTATTTGCCACAAGGAAGGAAAATTCCAGATGTTCATGTCGGGCACCTCTTTTCCTCATTCAAACATCACTACCAGTCAGAAATGATTCTGTGGGCCAAATTCTGCCCTCGGCTGTACCTAATGCAATCTCACCACCTACAGAGGTCCGCTGTAAAGACCCGAGTAGAGAATTGCTGGTAAGAAGAGAAAAGTCTACCTGAGCCCATATGCTAATCCCAGCTCCAATCATTTAGTCATGTCGTGATCAAGGGAGAGAGGCAGAAGGAAGAGGAGCGACTGCATGTGTTTGTCTCATGGAACCCAGGTGGTGTAACGAGGGGTCCCAGGGGAGTGCAACACCATTTGCCTTTCTCCTGGTAAATCCACGTTGCTTATAGATGGCGATCCTCTTCTTGCACAAGCAGAAAAGCTGAGCAGACACAGAGTTCTAACGTGAACAAGTAGCTTCAAGCCCTCTGACCACAGAGAGAGAAGAAGCTGCAAGTTAAGGGGGAAATATGCATCTTCTACACTAGAACACTGCAAGGGAACTAGATTTAGGGGTTAACACTGACAAACCAGCCAAGAGACTTGAGCTCCACTCTTAGTTTTGCTGCTGGTGAAATTCTCTCAGTTGCCCTGGCTGTACACACACAGCGGTCTTGATTTACCCTGTGGATTTAGTATTTCATTTCAGGTTGTTCAGAATGCTGTGATCCTTGAATACCAGGTGCTACGACAAAACAAATGCCATTTCAGGGATGAGGAAGAAAGTCAATGGGCAGTTTAATAAAATCAATCCAAAGCAAAGCAAAAGGTCAGAGGGGCAGTCGTTCCACTTATACTGGGAGAGAAATCTGACGATTTAAGAAAGAAATAATACACTCAGACCAAGACCAACTAAGGTGAATTTCCTACCTGTACTTCAGAGGCGGTTATAGGCCAATTTAGTAGTTGAGAAGTTTGTCAAAGTAGAGGCAGAGTCTACAGCTCGGAAAGTGGTAACAGCACAGAGTAGCAGAAGAGAAAGAAATCACAGAAATTCAGAACATCCAACGTCAGCTGGATGTCTGGGTCTCTGGTGCGTAGTCCAGCCTCCTGCTCCAAGCAGGGTCACGCTGGGCTGTTCAGGGCTCCAAAGCTGCACAAACTTTCCAGGCAAACTGTTTACCTTTTGGTTACCTTTCCAGAGTCCCTCGTTCCCTCTCCCTTGGCAATTGTAATACAAAATGAACACGTGGCAATTTTTTTTTTTTTTTTTTTAAAGAGATGTTGCCAGAAGCTCTCGTGCACTATATCACATAGCTTGGAAAGGCAAGGGGCTTGCAAGGCCTGAACGTACCCCCCCTTTTTTATTTTTTTAAACATTACCCATCATATAATTAGACAATTCAACCCGGACAGCGTCCCTTAGCTTAAATGTGCCAATGTGCTCCTGATACACTCCCACAGGTACCCATAAGCTGCTGTTTTGCAGGCCAGAATTTGAGGACCTGCTCACAGCAGTTTATAAAGATGACAACTACTTCTTTTCACAGAGACTTAATTAGGTAAGGCGATACAGCAAATGAAAAAAAATAAGAAAAACGGCAAACTAAATGAGACATGATTTTTTAAATCTTGCTTAGCTCCTTCGGTTCCAGATATTGTACAGAAAAACCTAAGCAAGGTTATTCCTGGCCCCTTGAAAGATTTTAAAGATTCCTCAGTTACTAATGTTTATTGGATAATGGAGACTTAAGGGAATGCTGGAGCTCCATTTTTATAAACTTTCTATGTGCTCTGGTATGTTTTTCTGAGTTCCAGTTCCCCAAGTCACATGACTTCACACGACACTCCTATTTTATAATTTTTTTCCTTCATTTCTATCTTTGGGTTACAATAAGCAGTTTGAAAATACGACCCATAAAAGCTAGCATTACTGTGACAAGCACAAACCTCCGAAGAACTAATACAATGAAACGAACTTGTGGGGAGGCTAGCGATTTGTTTGGAGAGGGAAGGAAACACTTGAAAATTACCAAAAAATATCTGCAGTTTGGCAGCAATTCCTATGAAAAGGCAATAAAGTAAGTACCTGATTCCAACTGCCACTTTCTAAAAGCCATGGCAGGACCCTAGCTATTTAAGCATAACTTCCCTTTGTCCTATTCATAGCACATGCAACAGGGGCTCAACATATCCACAGACAAGCACTAATTCCTAATCTCTACTAGGCCAAGCAAAAGGCTCTTCGTGTGTTAGAGAGAATTACATCACGGTGATCTAAACTGACAGTGAAAAAACCAGACAGTCTTCTCTTCCAAATCTGCAAGGCCACTCTAAGCCTGCTATGAAAGGAGAGAGAGAGAGCGGGAACTCCGAGTAAACCTATTTCCACTAAGTGTTGCAAATAATATTATTTTACGCTTAGAACATCTTTTGATAACTGAACCGTTTCCAGTCCCACCCTACTCATCTCTGGGTTGGAACCAGAAGGGTACGCGTGCCATTTTAGGTACAACTTTTCCTGCTTTGACACTTCACACCCACACGTTGCTATTGTCTCTTCTGGACGAACAGAGCGGTGCCCCGAGCAGCGTGAGGCTGCCAAGAAAACAGAGGGGTTAACATTTCTTCCATTTCCAAGAACTTCTGAACTTCTCTAAATACTTGCTGTTTGATGTCATTTTTAGCCACAGCTCTGCCACAATCGGAGCCATCAAGTCAACATTTTAATTTCATGAAACCATTTATAAGAGCAGGCACAGAACTTTAGTGTTTCCTCTACTTTCAAGCAGAGTCACGTATTTACAAACCAGCTATTCTCCAGAGACTTCAAGGGTCCCTGTAAGACCAGGCACCTAAATCCCAGTAGGCTGTAGCAAGTGCTAAGGTATTAATTTTGAAAACACAAGCATATACAGCAACAGGCCAACCATAACATACCCCATCCTTTCTCCCACACCCTGCCTGCTCTCCGAGTTTTCTCCTCAGCTTTCTTTTCAACTGCTCCGACACAGGTTTATGTTCCCCTTTATCACTTGAACAGAGATAACAGCAAACTCACTTTCTGCTGTGCAATGGAACACGGAAGGGCAGGGGAGGTCAGGCAGCCCACGCCATCTCCAGCACTCACTGGAGACACGCACCCCGAGGCGAGCAGCAACAGCCTCATTTCGGTAGCCCCTGGCCTCTCACCCCACTGGGGCTTTCTTCTGGCTTTGCCCCATCCCTTCCAGCAGGGGCACCTGCCTTGCGCCAGCTCTGACCCTCATTCCCTTCCACTTTCCTGACCCAACCTGTGTATCCACCCCATGCCTGACGTTGCTGCTCCTGCCCCAGGCTTTGTTTGTCACTCACCTTTGGCAAACATCCTATCCTGTTTAATCTACAGTACCAGAAATGCAGGGACAGACAGAAGCACAGTACCAGAAACGGGAAGAGAACCAGCAAGTGGTGACGCCAAACGATGGATGTCAGTGTGTTCAGCGTTCCTCTGAAAGAGGCCTTCAGTGACTTTTTCCGACAAGCGATGCCCCTGCTACGTGCCAATACCCTAAACCAAACCTGAAATCTGAACGATGCAATAAGATTATTCCAGTTATCCAGTCCCCGATTAAAAATCTGCCAGGGGTTAGCTTTACGAAAACTAGCCATGTCTGCTTCATATTTACTATGAGATATGCTACTGGTGACCTTCCTTTAAGATCTGAGTCCTGATGCGTACCTTATCACCTGGCCTGTGCGTAGGTCAGGCAGCTCTTCCGTGGGCTTTGACAAAGACCAGCACCAAGCACTGACCAGCTTAACACAAGGAAAAGGCTGGCTCCTGCCACCTCCGAGCTGAACTCTAACGGCCAAAATTCTGCAACGTTCCGGGTCTTTCCTCCTTGAAATCAAGTTAGGTGCTGGCATATCGGCTCACTAAGTACATAGCCACAGCCCACCAGTATTGACCGTCGTGATATCAGCACTCACCTCCAGAAATTATCACTCACAGGTATTTCTTGGGCAGACAAAAGGCATGCGGTATATATGTTATAGGCACGGATGCTTTTTACCAGAATCACCCAGGTTTATGACATATGTTCGTATGCAAGACACTTGAGGAGTTCTGTTTGGTTGTCTTCCCCCCTTCCCACCCCGCAGTAACAATAAATACCTCCATCGGCTCCATCCCCAAATATTTCCCAAATGGTTCTTTCCCATCAGTGCAAAATCTTCAGAAAAGACAACAGAACCGCTGCTGGAAAACACTTCCAGACACTGTGCTGCTGAGTGCAACAGAATCTGGTACTACTTCCATTTTGCGTCAACAAATAAATCCATTTTACTTTACAATTAAATTAAAGAGTGTCGTTTAAGGGAGGTTGCATGGATATTACTGTGCTATTCAATCCTCTCAAAGGCAAAATTTTTCCTGTGAATCATCGTTTCTTGGTATCTTACAGCCACTGAGCCAATCCCTTCTCTTCTTCCAGTGCCGTTTTTTCCATTGAAGTTAAACTCATTACGATTTGCTCCAGCCGTTCCCTTTTGTGGTCCATCTTTTTCTCAGGTTTCTCGCCACGTCTCCTGCCAGCTGCTTCACGAGCACCTCTTTCGCGACTCCAGCTGGACGCGGCCAGCTCTCGCGCGCTGGGCTGCGGCCACGGTCAGCCCCGGACCTGCTCGCCCTGCCCGGAGCGCTCCCGCCTGGCACCGGCTTCGCGTGCCGCTCCTGCCGGGGCAGAGGTTTCTTCCCGAGTCCGACGGTTGCCAAAAGTGCTGTTAAAGAGACTTGATCCTACTTCACTTAGGCAAGAGCACTGCTGCGACCCTAAGTCTAACGACAGGCTCTTCTTCCCTCTCCCTCGCCTCACCTAAATACCACTGTATTATAAAATACACTGTATAAAAAACCATTTTGCATTATTTACAACAGTAAGCAGAAATCCAACCGGCTTTCTTACACACACAGGTGTACACCAGCGCACGCTCCCTGCCCTCTTTGCAGAAGCCACCTAGTTAAGCCTTCCCAAAACACACGGACACAAACCAAAGCTTCAGTACGCCTAGTTCAACCCAAATGTTTTCCGAGGCAGCTGAAGTCAAGAAATCAGCACTGCAAGGCATAAACGTACCCAAGTTATTTACATGTTAGCGTATCTGCTAACAATTTGCAAAATATTAGTATGTGTCTTCAAGGCTTGAAAGATCTACCCGATGCAAAAATCAATGAAGTCGAACCAGTCGTGAGAGATAAGCGATGTCTACCAGCAAGTTCAAAGAAAAGGATGTGTATAATACAATAGCTGCTAGAAAGAATACTGATATTTCTATGAAATTGCTGGGAAAATACCAGAGCCTGTGCAGTGTGAAACACCAAAGATCACGTAAACGAAGGAAAAAAGAACAACTTCAGCTTAAACATACATAAGTTTCTTATGAGACAAAATAAACCCAGAGCACTTCCCACAGCCTGACTACTTTTCCTTGTTAGAATTAAAACCTTAAACACATAACTCTTCCAGCAAGCCAGAGACTTCTATACACATAAAACATTCTAAATAAAGAAGCTTTTTCCCCGCTTTGGCCACAACTTTTCCTCCTTGTTTATTGATAGATCTCTTTTCAACCTGACTCCCTTTATAAAGTGAGATTCTCTTCCACTGAAGTCACACCATGAGAGCTACAGGGCAGTGTTAGCGCACAGAAGGAAGATGGGGAAAAAGGTCAGTAGAATTATGAAGCGTGCAGGATTTTTCCATTTAAGATGGTAACGTAACTCACACGATTTTAACGGCAGATTTTTAGGATGTAAACAGTCCCTCTTTTAAAGCTAAAGGACAGCTAAATAAAGCCACAAGCTGAATTCTCTCAGGTCTAAGTCCAATCCAGGGTAAGCCCATAACCCAAAATTACTCCTCTAAAACTAGGAATTTCTAAAATGAAAAGAGCTCTTGAAACAAAACCCTAACTTGGGACACTGCCTTCATTACCAGCCTAGCACGAGTCCCCCAGGTTATAAGAACAGCTCTAGGTGTCTCTTCAGCTCCTCCACAATCCCTCCTAACAGGCCCTACCAGCCAGGGCCCTGCCTTCCACTCCGCACGGAGTCTCGCTGCCCACAAGAAATGTCACCGCCTTCCAGTAGCATGGGCTCCGCTGGAATAGCTTCTAGACCGAAACCCCAGAATAAAAACCATATGCAAAACGAGAAGCCACCAACTAACACCACCACGCTACACAATACAACCTAATGCTCTCTTCTTTCAAGGTTAGGGTAATTAGAAAGAGGAACAGGGGCCTAATGCTGCAGCTGAATTTTTCTCTCCTATCTCTTCTTTATCTGTTTTAGTATTTTAATGCAATCAACACCTACTTAATTCTTGCACAGACCCATGTTGCAAAAGTTTTATAGGCTCTGGGCCTCTCTGTAACATGCTCTTGGACAAGTTAGACTTGTTATGCCCTGGGTGAACGTGCCTTCCTCAGCCCACTTTAAAAACCCCTGTTGCAACTTCTTTAGCGCTGCATATCTTCGTCGACATCGTAAGAGCATTTCCATAAGGGTAATGTCCAGAGAGCAGGCTAGTATTGTGCGAATCCCCAAATACAGCAGTACAATCCTAAGTGCATCTGTACCAGCTTAACACGCTTCTGTGCTCAAAGGGAAGATCCATTTTGGGCAAGGCAGTATCAGCTGAAATATTGTAACCGATACAGCATCTTGATTTAATTTGCAAAGGTGTGAATTGCACAGGATGGCTTGTTTGAGATGGCTCTCCACACCAACAACAGCTATGAAATCCCCCCCCCATTATCCCAGTCTAGAGAAGACCAATGAAAAAGTGGAGAACATAATAACCTTCAACACGTAAGTAGCAGCATCATGATATTTTCACCATTTCAGGCAGAACTGCGGTGGGGGGAAGAAGGCAACAAAAAAATCAGCCTAATTTGCAACGAAGAATAAAATGGGAGTATGTGTCACACTGTCAGGAGCAAAACACTGGAACAATTTACACCAGACAAACATGGAGCAATCTTCCTTGACTACTTCTTAGAAAACATTCAGTAAAGTGCCTTTTGAGAATGATCTAGGCTTACCACGTCTTTCTGCAGCGGCAAAGCTCAGACTTGACAGTTGCGATGCCTCTTCCTGCCCTACCTTTACAGGCCTCCAGATAGTGTTACCGTCATGTCTAGCAAGAGCTTTTCCTGTGCCTGTCACTCTGTGAAAAACTATACTACTGTGGGCTGTTTTGGAATTAAAAGGGTTTCTGTTGTGGATAGAGTATGTGGGTGGCCCTGCCTTTAATACCGGCTGTGCTGCATGAAAATCCATGTACAAACAAGAAGATTGTTGCCTCTAACAGCTTAAATCTAAACAGACAAAGGGCTGGACATAGAGGGCTTTGACAGACACACAGCCACAGATTATGTTACTGTTTTCCTTTCCTGCCCTTCTTCTAATGTATATTCCTGTACCAGAGGGAGGGATATCCAGTTCACCTATGAAACTATGCCTGGACCACCAGTTTTCAGTCTGGACTGGAGAAGAAAAAAAAAAAGAGAAAAAGAAAAAGCCATTATACTATCTGTGGAACTATTTTTTGACTAACACAAATTTTGCAGCATTCAGATGGCAATGGTACGGGAAAGGCAGACTCTAATCCATTGGGCTGCCGCTTCACTTGCCTTACTAAATGGAAAAATACACAATAAAGCAATACAGCACACACCAGCCTGCAGATTTTCCTCTGTCATTATACAAGAGTACAGGAAAAGAAACGACTCCCTCAAAATCCTTGGGACTGTGAATGTCTCTTCATTTTTACTTCCCAGCCACAGCCCTGTGAATTTGCATTAAAGCTCTAAACTAGAGCTGTAAATTCAAGGGCCTTGCTCATCTCATCAGGTATGAGTGAGCTGCTGCTGCTATTGCTAATATTCCCAGCACGACCTGCTCTCTCGCTGCCGGTCTTTCATAAGAGGGAATCGCTCTTGCCGTTGGAAATCCCTCCTCCTGCTGTCTGGGGAAGGCCGGCACAGGAAGAGCTACTTACCACGAAGCAAGCCATTTTAGCCCTGGCCAAGTTGGACCCGAGGACCGTGAGCTCCCTGCGCTTAA
>VXAA01001403.1:673226-707273 GCA_013399115.1 Anseranas semipalmata
GGGGTGCGGGGGGGAGGCTGGTTCCATCCTGCCTGCCTCCCCCTGGTGCGGAGCCCTTCAGCGAGGTCCCCGGTCATGTGAAGGAAGGTCTCCGAGGATGCGGTTTCCTGTTCGCGAAGGGTGGGGGGTTGGGGTGATAAGGGAGAGATAACGCAGCCGCCCCGAGCCGCCTTGGGAGCTCCGCAGGACGCTTCCCCGGCAGCCTCCGGCTGCGTTGTTTAAACCGGAGGGCGAGGAACGTGACCGACCTGCTCCAGAGGAAGATCCGGGCTCCTCACGGACTGGTCCTGCCTGCGTGGGAGAGCTCAGCCGCTGCCCTCAAGGAATGCCGCGTGGAGGATCTCCAGGGAGAGGTCGCCGTGCTTGGCGCGCATCTCGGAACCCGGTGCAACCAGCCAGCTGCACAGCCACCCCTCTGTCATCTCCTGGTGCCTCTGAGAAACCTTCCTCTGCGCTTAGCCCGGCTCAGGGAAACGGTTGGGTGGAAAGACCAGCGTAAGCAGGACGCCAGGTTTCCGGGGGTCCAGCTCCGTGGGCTCGCAAGATCAAATGGCTTCAGTGTACAGCGCTTTTAGTCTGTCCTTCCCATCAAGAAGCCATCTTGGAGTCCAAGCAAAGTGCCAAGTGTCAGATGGACAGGAGCCCAACCTTTCTGTGCTAGGCAGAACGCAAAGTTGTTTCCAAATTGGTGATGGTTTCTGGCAGCTATGGTGTTTGATTCTCCAAGCGGCTGCATATGTAGCAACAAGTGCAACCACCTTTAGGCTTACTAAGATGCAACTCTTTAGCTCTCAATCGTCCCTTCACTTTTAACAGTTTTCAAGTTGCTTTTTTTTTTTTATACAAGGAAGTGGTTGCTTTGGTCAATTTTGAGTAAGCCTTTAAGGGAAATAAGATGGTGACTTTGTGAGTGAGCTCTGCAAAGATTCCCTACTCGGGAAGGGTGAGGAGTGTAAGAACAAATGTGCTTGGAAGATGGAAGAATTGGATGATGATAATTTCATATCCACAAAATGGAGTTGGAGTCTGCTAAATAAGAGGAGGCTCTGGTATGTGGGCTTTGCAAGTGGGAACGGATACCTTCTGGTTGAAGAGGGCAAGCCAGAGGAGGAACTAGAAAAGGGACTCGGAGCACTCATCTGCCACGGGTAGCACTCATGCTGACACTTTTATATTGTCATAGTAAATTATATGGTCTCTTGAAATCATGCAGGTTAGCCTCATAGGAGTCCTCTAGTCTGGGCAGGTCTTTGTTTGTTAAGAGAGTTTCTTGCATGGAGGTGTCAGATGAGAGATTTCTTTTTTCCATCTGCTTTGTATCTCAGTGATACAGTCGTGTGTGAAAATCTTATCTTGGCAGCAGAAGTTAAAATGGATGACTGAGTTTGCAAGCATCCAGACCAAAGAGGAGGGGAAAATGTTTCCTTTCGAAGCTATCAACTCTTTACAGAGCACTCGAGCATGAAAGGAAATGGCGAGGGGGGGGAGGTTTAAAAAGAAAAAACCAGCACAGGTTGGTTTTTTTTTTTTGAGCTTTGGAAAAAAAAAAAAAAACACGTTTCCTGTAAATAGTAAGATGTCTTCTAGCAGTGTATTTGGTTAGGTTAGTTTCTGGAAAGGATGGGAACTTTTCTTTTTCAGGCTTCAATATGGCTCGTCATACATCTAGTGCCTTGAGCATTCCACATTAAAGTTGCTTGAATTTATTGTCAGCTGATGGGAATAAACTGCCTAATGGTTGCTGAAAATTCTGCTCCTTGTTGATACTGTCAAATAGTGTTCCTCTGTAAGAAGTGATTTGCACTGTTTCAAAATATGTGCATTCATTCAAGGATGCTCCTTTCCTAATTTAGCGTTTAAAAATGGGTATTGGTTTGTTGTTTGCTTTTGCTTTTTTTTTTTCTCATGCAATTTTTAATCATCTGGAAAACATTTTTTGTTTTGTTTTCAGATTTGCTCCTGACCTTCCATAAAAATGTCCAAGGTAAGAACAACTTTTCTGTCTTCAAATGTAACAATGTAAAATGTATATTTTGGTTTTAAAATATTATCTGCAGGCACAGAATCTTTAACTGTTGCATTGTCTTTGATGGGGCTGTAATCTACTGTTAACAAGTGAGAGAGAATTCACATTTAGAAGACAATAGTGAATTATCGAGTTACATAATATACATATTAAGTAATTTTGTACATTGAGTATAAACCTCTGTAGTTAACTAATGCTCCTGGAAGGATTTAATTTTGGTCATGGAGTTGCATACAAGCTCCCTGTTACGTTTTCACTGAAACTTCCATTCCGCTTCTGTGTTTTGAGCAGGAATAATTTAAGAAAACGATGTTCTTGTATTTAATTTGTTGGTCATATCTTTATTTGTTTACTTAGTCAACTGATCTGTTCAGCAAAATCCTTCATAAAAATGTGGTAACTTAAATAAAAAATATTGATATGCTGGGATTCAACTAATTCTTGGTCTCATATGTTTGGTATAACAGGTAAAAACATTCGTGTTAGTTTATTGGAGTGAAATGAATGATAAAAGCTACTTGAGTAATGTATGTGAAGAGGGAAACTAACAGATCTAGAGATTCCTCTGCAGTATTTGTAGTAAAGGGCATTTGAAACACTCCTGTATAATTTCTTTTCTAGCAGATGAGTATCACCTCACAAGTAGTGTTTTTATCTGGATGTGCTAAAAAACGGATTAGTAATAGTTACCCTTCTTATTTAAGTGCATAAACCTCACACCCAAGCTTTTTTATTTTAAATGAGTGTGAAGACACTGTTTAAGAAGTGTGTGATTAGCAAATGTACTTCATACTTCAATAAATACTTTTGTTGTTGTTGTTTCTTTTTTTACTTAATCTTACTTTACTTATCTTGGCTGGATAGAATAGAATCATAGAATCATTTAGGTTGGAAAAGACCTCTAAGATCCTCCACGCTTTCTTCAGTTTCTAGTTTATCGTATTTGAAATATCGTGAGGAAAGCAGGTACCCAAACAAGTATATCTTGTGTAGTTGCTTATTATTGTCTTATTTTATTTTATTTTATTTTTAGCAACAGCCTGCTCAGTTTACCAATCCAGAAACCCCTGGTTATGTTGGATTTGCAAACCTTCCCAATCAGGTTCATCGGAAGTCTGTGAAAAAGGGGTTCGAATTTACTCTTATGGTGGTCGGTAAGGAAACGTTTCACAGTCTTCCTCGCAACTAGTTCTTGCTTACATAGAATTTGGAATTAAAGTGAATGTTGCTTCTACTATTGTAAGGCTTTGGCTAGCATCAGAAAGCTCTTCTGTACTGTAGTGTTTAACTTTCTTTTATAATTTAGTAATTCATGCATCAGTTGTTTTCCACATTACAAACCATCTTTGAATATGTTAATAATTTTGTGGATATTGTGAAGAAATTTTGTTTTGAACTCCAGCGATCATTGCTTACTTCCTTCTCTTCTGTCTTACAGGGTTCAAGCATTCCATTTAAAATTTAGCTTAAATGTTTTTGCATTTGAATGCAAGCTTTGTTTGCTTGCTTGTTTTGATTAAGAGAATAGTATTAAGGAGACTATTTAAACTATTTGCCATGCTTCTGTAGCTCAAAAGAATCTGAACTCTGGCCTTTCCACCCCTTCTGAATATTCTTGTAAGAGAAGAATGAGAATTGGATTAGTTGGTTTGGTGTGACCTTTTACTTCTCAAATTGATACTGGTTGTCTGCTAATAGTTATAATTTAAAGTGTAATTCTATTAGATATTTCTTTGAGAATCTATGTTGATGTCAGGAATGGAAAGAGAAATCTCCTGTGTCTGCAGAAAGACTCTGATCTTCTCAAAAGTCAGCAATATTTTTGCAGATTAAGCAGGCTCCACAGATCAGACGTGGTCATGGTCTGTATTTCTCTTGGTTCTATATTTCTTACTGCTTGGGAGCAGTAACTTCAGAATATGGTGTTTGAACTTTGTAATTCTCGCCTTTAAAATAGAAGTATCCTAATAGTGTTGTCTAAATACAGTTAGGTTCTTTTTTATTTGTCTTCATAAGAAGTAAATCCCATTTGCATGTGCTAGGCTTATCCAAGGAGAGATCACTATGGAAATGAGCAGGAGAGCCCAGTTGGTACGTGATAGTAGGTGCTTAAGTTCTTAATTGTTTTGGATTCCAGTAGTTACAGAAGGAATCTATCCTCAGACCTTTCATTAGTTTTGCCAAATGACAGCCCTAGCATTGCTTCTGCCCCATTTCTGCCTTCAACAGTGCAGTGTTGGACAGCACTGGCCCTTATTTTTGGCTTCCTAGAATTTTATGGCAGTTGTTTCCTATTACCTTGGGTGAGGGAGGAGGAGGAAGACGGCGCAGGGACATGGGGAAATTAAGTTACGCTGCTTGCTAAATGCCTTTTAACTGTTGGGAGTCATTTGATTTTAGCTTTGGATTTGCCTAGGATAATATCATAATGGATACATTATAAAATCTAAGGGTAAAGCCAACCTTTAGATGTTTGAAATTACGGTATCTGCTGTAACTCTTTGGAATTTACTGTTCTGTGATCCTAGATCTGAGAAAGGTGTTCCTAATATCCAGATCTCTTTCAGGTGAATTGCAAATAGTGCTATCTAGAATGATTCTGTCAGAAAGCTGTGCTAAATTATATAGACCAAACAGTTGTTTCTACTCTCTTGTAAAATAGAAAATAGTGGGAAAATGACATGGTATCAGAGTAACAGAAAGGCAATTAACTACGTCTCAGAGTAAAATCTAACTTTGTAGTCATTGCCTGCCACTATTCTAATGGATAAATGAAAGCTACAGCAAGAGAACTTGCAGAAAAGTAACTTCATTGAAATTTTGGAGTGATATTTTAAGGTACGCTAGCAGAGGGAGGCAGTCGATGGAAGTTAAGATAAAATAAACTGATTATTTCAGCAGTTTGGAATGTGAATTCTTTCTCTTGAAATATGCTTAGGGTTAAGTATGTTCTCTTATGGGCTATATCACAATGTCTGTGTTGCACTGTAATTCTTCATTAACTTTCCATATTTCTTATTTTCTGATCAGGAAGATGTTTTTTTGTTGTTTAGCCTATCTGGACTGACAGTGTCTCGATCAATGATTTTTCTCCTTCACATTGTTTTTTCCACTATTGTTTGTCATGCTTAGTGAAAATATGGGATGGGGTTTATAACAAGTTGGTTGCTTGTCTGTGTTGCTTCCAAAGAAATCAGAACCACTTGCATTTATTAACAATTTCATGTTTGTTCTCATTAAGCTATGGCTTCATGAAACAGTTATTTCGCTTGAGTCACTCAACTCTAACTGCTGTGGTCAGTAGTTAGAATAAGCTGCTGTTTTCTTTAATCCTTGACAGAAGCAATGAAAACGGATTTGTTTTAGATGTAATATGTACCCAGACTGACAGTATGGAGTCTGTCACTGGTTGAAATCAGAGTTTTCTTGGTTTTGCTGAAATGATGCCATGTGAGTGTTGAATTACTCTCGCTGCATGTATCTTTCACTGGTGAAGGCTGCACTGGTAAAATCTGATCTTGAGAGATGTATTCTGTAAGGCATCCAAAAATGGCAGCTCCTAGTCAAATCTCTCTTTAAAAAATAATTCCGCGTCTTTTTTCTTTTGTTCAGATATTTTTGTCAGACTGCTGTTACAGAGCAGTCTTTGTTGCTTAAAGGGATCAAGTAGCTGTCCATTTTTACTTCTGTTTTTTTCTTTTTATTCCCAAAAAAGGATTTGTTCGCTGAATTGAAGTACAGAGCGGTTCGAGTCGCTGGTCTTTTTTATGCTGTGGACGTTTTTTTCTGGCTAAGTTCTTGATCTTTAGCTAATCAGTTGGCTTCTGAACTTTTCCAATGGCTCAGTCAGTAGCTCCAGAAGCAAAACATATTTGTTGTATACTTTGGTAATCCCCAATTTCATCAGTGGAAAAAATTCCTTCGTGTGTATACTTAGCACCCATATCACATTCCTCTTCCCTCTATTTTTTTTGCCCTGTTAGCATAAAAAGTGGGAATAAATCCCACTTAATGGTGGCTGGCTGTGCAAAAGTTCAGCAATGCCTTTTTCACTGTTTAAATTGACGATATGGCCTAGACAAGACCTAGCTTCTCAGTGTGCATGAGCATTTATATTCTGCAGTGCTAGCGGAAAAGCTTGCCTTAAAAATAAAAATAAAAAAAATAAGGAGACGTGAAATGGGCAATTATAAGTTTAATTTTAAATTGATCAGAACTCCGCTTGCCTAACAGGTTTAATTACAAATCGTCAGTGAAAGCTCTGAGAAAGTGTATTATAAAGCCAAGATGTATAAATTATTATTCAACATTCTTGTGCAGATTTTTTCTAATATGAAATTTTAGGATGCAAATCCTTAAATGACTAAAAGCTTACATTTGACATGAAAAAAATGTACTGTCAGATGATAGTTTCTGGATACAGTTGAGATTAATTATGCAAATATATTGAGTTTATCTGTAAAATTGCATCACAGGTGAATCGGGATTGGGAAAATCTACGCTAATAAACAGCCTCTTCTTGACAGATCTCTACCCCGAAAGGATAATCCCAGGAGCGGCTGGTAAACACACTTTTGTTCTAGTTTTTCTGTTCTTGACAATTTTGAAGTTGAATGCTTTTATCTTTGGATTTTGGTAACAACCAGTTGTTGTTTCTAGCTGTCATTTCTGATGTATTTCCCGATACTTGAACTACCAGATAGAATCGGTTCCCTCAGCACCTGGTCTGTGCTGTTTAGTCCTCGGGTGTGCTGAAGTCGTATTGGCACCTACAAGCCGATCCCTTCTTTTGCTTAAGATACGTCATCATGTCACATTAAGATAAATGATCAACAAAAATGATCAGAAACTTTTTTCTGAATTTAATCTGTTGCAATTCTAAACATGCACATTTTTTGTTTGCTGGGGCTTGCAGTTTGATTCCTTTGCTCTGGGTAGATATTTAGTGAATGCACACTTCACCTCCGTTTCATCTTCAGCCCCTTGTCCCTTTTGTATTCTGTTAAACAAGGCATACAATAATCCAACAAAAGAGAATGTTGTAAGAATATAGATGAAGATACTCTTTCTTCCTCTTTGCTACTTGTCAAATGACTTGCTTTCATAATTTATTATGTTGGCCTAAAACTACTTATCACTTTCAACCTTAGGAAAAAAAAAAAGTCCTGTATGTGTAATTTAGTATTGTTCTCCAAATTGCTGAATACTTATATTTTTTTTTCTCTGTCAGTCCCTTTTGCCTCAGTTTCTAAATAAGATTTGAGAAAAGTAAGAAATCTCAAAGAATTTTCTAACCTGCCAATTAATCTTTTGAGAGTATCTCAAAATGACCTAGTCTTATAAATTCTATTCTAAAAGATCAAGTTTGTTGTCTTTTAGAGAAGATTGAACGCACTGTGCAGATTGAAGCCTCCACAGTTGAAATAGAAGAGAGGGGTGTGAAGCTCCGTCTGACAGTTGTAGATACACCAGGATATGGAGATGCTATCAATTGTCGAGACTGGTATGTACGCAGAGTATAACTGATCTACATATGAACACTGACGTCCATTTCATATTTGTCTTAGGGGGTGGTGGTGGAAATAACTAACTGAAGTGGGGCCGTGCTAACAACGCCGTGCAGTTCAAAGTAGGATGGCCCAAGTGGCAACCCTAGCTCTTTTATAACTTCCATTTTAATCTTCCATTTCAAGGGTGATTCAAAGAGATTATACTGTTACGTCGTTGTGTTCCCTTTTTGGTATGTTAGGTTAAATGCAGAATTTGAGGTGTGACTTTTGGAGAGATGGGCAGGTTTTCTAATTTTGAAGAAGCGTGATTTAATTTTGGTATTATTCAAATTTAAAAACGTTTTCAGTTGTATATTCATTCAGATGCATATAAAGAGGTGTCAGTAACTTCCACACAGCTTGAAATAAATGTTGTAATACAGATATTTTGATATTTTTTTTTTTTCTTGGTTAACTTTCTTAAATTTGGAAGGGTTTTAAGTGGATTGTGTACTTGACTTTTTCATATTCAGAAAGCAATGGAACCACTGAGACACAGTGAATTAAACAAAACTCTGAGACAGTAATTCATCTAGTCTTTGGTGCAAATAAAAATTCACCTTTGGATATCATCCGCATTCGTTTGAATGTTCTAGGACTTCGTGTTTTGGTTTTTTAAGTGCATTTTCATCATCTTAGGGTTTCACATTTTCTGAAAAGTTTGCGTTCTAATAAGTACTGAGAAATAATCTTGAGATCAGTGGCATTTAGCCATAGCCTCTGCTGCACTTTAGCCCACCTTCTGTCAAGAACTTGCTAGTCCATCTCTCATTTTCACTATAGCATCCTGCTGCCCTTACTTTCTGTTCCCTGCTGCCCCGATTCTCCCACTAGTGAAGTTTAATTGGGATCTGTGCTTCACTTCTAATGTTGGTTCTCTACCTTAACTGGGAATCAGAATGTCTCATGCCAGTTTGGAGATATACTTTTATTATTTTATTATTTTATTCTTCCATTCAGTAATAATCTGGTATTTCTGTCTACTTGTTGTACTGCCTGTTGTATTTATCATTTGTAAGCATGCAATAGGAGCATAGCCGTTTGCTCAAACTGTACAGATTTGTGTGTAAGGTGAAGTGGTTCAGAGAGATGCAACTCAGAGCAATATGATGCGAGATTGCAGCATTTCTGCATCTCTCTTTCAGCTGTTGGCTGAGTTTGCTGTTGCATCAGCATCAATAATTTGATGTTTTAAATCAATTTAGAACAAGAAGCTTAGATTATTTTGAGCATGTGCAGTTCAATGCTAATCACAAGATGAATACTAACCCAAGAGCAATTTGCTTAGAAGTTAAGATGTGTCTTATTATGTGTATATGTATGCATATTTTATCTTAATATATAAAAATATATATATATTTTGCATAGTAGTAACAATTGTTTGTTATTTTGGAGTTCAATTAAAATACTAAGATATGTGCTTAAGATGTAGACTTACAGCATCAGTAAACCAGTTTTGTCCATCAACAGGTTGATTCATCAGCAGGATGTCTTGGTATTTTAATGTAACCCTTGAAAGATCACTAAAATTATTGACCATTAGGGAATAAGCATGGTTTCTTAAATTTCCATTTGTTTTACAGTTTTAAGACCATAATCTCCTACATTGATGAGCAGTTTGAGCGATATCTGCATGATGAGAGTGGTTTGAACAGAAGGCATATCATAGATAACCGCGTTCATTGCTGCTTTTATTTCATTTCACCGTTTGGTCATGGGTAAGTGTTTCTGTCATTTTATTTTTGAAATGATTTCACTTCAGGAGTTGGTTTTGCGTCTATTGATTTAAATTTTCAGAATCAGATTGCCATTACTTAAGGAAGTATTAGAACTGCTGGAATTAATAGGTGTGTTCTTTCTCTGTGTAAGGAGAGAGATTTAGAATTAGAATAGTTCAGTTGGAAGGGACCTACAAAGATCATCAGGCCCAGCTGCCTGACCACTTTAGGGCTAACCAAAAGTTAAGGCATATTAGTGAGGGCATTATCCAAATGCCTCTTGAACACTGACAGGCTTGGGGCATCAACCACCTTGCGAGGAAGCCTGTTCCAGTGTTTGACCATGCTCAGGGTAAAGGTATTTTTCCTAATGCCTAGTCTGAACATCCCCTGGTGCAGTTTTGTGCCATTGCTGCATGTCCTATCATTGGTTACCAGGGAGAAGAGACCAGCACCTCCTTCTCCATTTTCCCTCCTCAGGAAATTGTAGAGAGCAATGAGGTTACCTCTTAACCTTCTTTTCTCCAGACTAGACAAGCCAAGTGTCCTCAGCCTCTGCTCATAGGACATGCCTTCCAACCCTTTTACCAGCTTTGTTGAAGCAAACTTCTGGATTCAATTCCTGTATCCATGTTAAAAATGTTGAACAGAACTGGCCCTAGAATTGAGCCTTGGGGAACACTGCTAGTGACCGGCTGCCAGCTAGATGTAGCCTCTTCCACTACAACCCTTTGAGCTCTACTGTTCAGCCAGCTCATCACCCAGCGTAGTGTGAGCCTGTTTATCTCACAGTTGGACAATCTGTCCAGAAGGATGCTGTGAGGGATGATATCAAAGGCCTTAACTAAAATCCAGAAAGATTACATCTACCACCTTCTCTTCATCCACTAAGCAGGTGACCTTATCGTAGAAGGAGATCAAATTATTAAGGCAGGACCTTCCCTTCATGAGCCCATGTTGACTATTCCTTGACGACAGCTTTGTTCTTTAAATGCATTTCAATATCCCACAGGACAATCTTCTCCGTAACTTTTCCAGATACTGAGGTTACACTAACAGGTCTGTAGTTATCTGGGTCTCCTCTTGTGCCCTTCTTGTAGAGAGGTATAACATTGGCTGGCTTCCAGTCAGCAGGGACCTCCCCAGGCTCCCAGAACATTGGGGAAATTGTTGAGGGGGTCACAGAATCGTTCAGGTTGGAAGAGACCTCCAAGATCACCCAGTCCAACCTCTGACCTAACTCTAACAAGGCCCACACTAAACCATATCTCTAAGCTCAACATCTAAACGTCTTTTAAAGACCTCCAGGGATGGTGACTCAACCACTTCCCTGGGCAGCCCATTCCAATGCCTAACTACCCTTTTGGTAAAGAAGTTTTTCCTAATATTCAACCTAAACCTCCCCTGACGCAACTTTAGCCCGTTCCCCCTCGTCCTGTCACCAGGCACGTGGGAGAAGAGACCAATCCCTACCTCACTACAGCCTCCTTTAAGGTACCTGTAGAGAGCGATAAGGTCTATAACATCCAAACAGCTATAACAGCTATAACATCCAAAAACTCCTTCAGTACTCTGTCAGGCCCCATGGATTTAGGAACGTTCAGCTGATATAACTTGTCCCTTACAATTTCAATGGCCATTTCAGTGGAAAGTCACTGCTCCCCCAGTCACGGTCCTCCAATTCGGAGGGCCAGGCAGCCCAAGGTCTATCATTAATATTAAAAACTGAGGCAAAAAAGGCATTAAATGCCTCTGCCATTTCCTCATTCTTACTTGTTAGGTGATCATCAATATCAGTCCAATATTTTCCTGAGACCACCTCTTGCTGCTAACATACTTCAAAAAGCCTTTTTTGTCATCCGATCAACGTTGGTGTGAAGATACTTTGGTCATTTAGATAAAAAATAAATTAAACTTCTTCCATATTTTATTTTTAGCCTTAAGCCTTTGGATGTTGAATTTATGAAGGCCATACACAACAAAGTAAATATTGTACCAGTGATTGCAAAAGCTGATACACTTTCTTTGAAAGAGCGAGAAAGACTAAAGAAAAGGGTAAGTATTTTTCTGACTTGCAGAAAAGTGTTGTACTTTGGCTATGGCAGCATGGTCACTGACAAGAGGAGTGTTCTCTTTCAACCTTACTCTGTTTTCACCACGAAAAATATAATCTCATGTGCACTGTGTAGCATTATTTAATACGTAGTTTGATATCTCGTAAGTTCTTTTATTATGTATTTAACTGAGAAATTGTCCTTAAAATGTTGCCTGTGAAATGACAGATACGGCTACATTTACAATTACGTTGAGTGAATTTTGAAACTTAGGAAAATATCTCAATGCATTTGCTAGTGGTAATTGCTCCTTACCTGCTTGATCAGTCCCAAAGCAGAGACAAAGCATCTGTAATCTGCATATGTCAGAATTCTGATGATTGGAAAAACAGGATTTTTCAGTGATTTTCCTATGTCACTCTCTTCTAATACATTTCTTCTTCCATAGGCTAGACACCTTAACACATTCAGTCTTGCAGGACTTGGTAGTATTTGCTGAGGGGCAGAAAATACAACAAAGCATCATGAGTTAATAACTATGAAATTTAGAAAGAAGTGTTAGAATTACCTTGTACTCACTTGATGGAGTCTTATCTGTTATATTTAAAACTTTGTCGTTGATTTTTTTCATTTATTCCTTATAGTTAATTTACCCAACTTGCAATAGAGAAGTACTTTATTTTGAAATACTTACTCTGCTAGAATTCTGGAGAATTTTTTTTTAAGAGAAATATTTGGGTTAATGACAAATGGATTGCAGCTGCTGATGCCATTCTTAACAGTTATGAATACAGAGAAAAGGATTTGTTGTGTTTGTAGCTCAGTTAGGGATGGGGGTATTTAAAAACCTATCCCCCAAAATAGTAATTCAGAGGCAAGAACAAGGAATTTCAGGTTGGTCAAAGCAATTGTGACTTCTGTGTCATTGTGTTATAATTAAGAAAAAAAATAGTTAAAAAAAGCTTTCTCTCTTATGCGTAATCCACAAAAGATAGTGTTTCATAGAATCACAGAATGGTTTGGGTTGGAAGAGGCCTTAAAGACCATCTGTTTCCAAGCCCCCTGCCATAGACAGGGACACCTCCCACTAGATCGGATTGCCCAAAGCCCCATCCAGCCTGGCCTTGAGCACTTCCAGGGATGGGGCAGCCACAGCTTCTCTGGGCAGCCTGTGCCAGTGCCTCACCACCTTCCGAGTAAAGAATTTCTTCCTAATATCTAACCTAAATCTCCCCTCTTTTAGTTTAAGACCTTTACTCCTTGTCCTGTCCCTCCCCAGCTTTCCTGTAGGCCCCCTTTAGGTACCGGAGGGCCGCTATAAGGTCTCCCCGGAGCCTTCTCTTCTCCAGGCTGAACATGCCCAGCTCTCTCAGCCTGTCCTTATAGGAGAGGTGCTCCAGCCCTCTGGTCATCCTCACGTCCTCCTCTGGACCAGCTCCAACAGGTCCATGTTTCTCATGTGCTGGGGGCCCCAGAGCTGAAGGCAGTACTCCAGGTGGTGTGTTTGGACATAAATGATTGCAGGGAAGGCCTTTTAGGTAGAAGACTTATGGTGATGGGCACATGTGAACAGTCTTAAAATAGTCAAATATATTTGTTTCTTTTGACTCTCTCTTTGATTGCCTGCTGTATGACTTAGAGTCAAAACTGTCCACATTTAAACACATTTCAGGCATAGCTCTCTCTTGGCTGTCTTGCTCCTACATTACATTTTGCAAAAACTAAAGATAATTACTGACACGATAAAGCAGTATTAGGAACACCTTAGTTTGCAGGATCATCACCTAAATTAAGAAATTTTTCTCTAATTTGCGACTTGAATGAGGAGTAAACCACGGGTTTTCAATTTGAACCAAGATGTGAATGAATGGAGGGAAACAGAAAATAAAATATATTTTCATATTTAAAATATGCAAACATAAAACAAACAAAAACAAAAACTTTGCTTGCAGTTCAGGACTTAAATAACTGAAATACATTAAATTTATTCCATTGCAAACTGCATGGTGAAAAATACTGGTAACATAAGCTTAAAACTTCTACATTCTATGACTTTTTAAAAATCTCTAATCTTGTTTGGAAGAGAAAACTGTTTTGTTCTCAAGTAAGACTAGTGCATAGTAGTATTCCCCAAGCAAGGAAGGTTGTGCTTCAGTCTTGACAGTTACAGCTAATGCGTAATAGGATAAATAAGGAAGGAAGAATTGTTTGCATTGTTTCTGTAGCTTTGTTAAGAATTAAATTTCACAGCTAGCAATATGTGTAATTTTAGGTATAATAAAATGTCAGAGATGAAACACTGCAAGGCTCAATTGCAGGTCTTGTTTCTATACAATAATCAGCGTTATTGGGTAGATATTATTTCAGGGGGACTAATTTTCATCAGTGAAGCTAATTTCATTGCGAATACAATTTTTAAATAGTGGAAATTTTGGAAATGTTAAGATAAAGCAATAGGGGAAAAATGCACCACTGTTTGTCTGAAAGTCTGTGGCAAGTAGTTGTTGAATATCGTGAAGAAATATGTTCTTTAAAAACAAATAGTTGGCAAGCAATTTGAATCAGTAAGATAGACACAATGTCTGGAGAACTTGGGCCTGATTTATTTTACCTGAAGTTTTATAAGTGCTCACTTTACATGTATATTATCTCTATTTCTTTTATATAAATCTCAGATTCTGGATGAAATTGAAGAGCATGGCATCAAGATTTATCACCTGCCTGATGCTGAATCAGATGAGGATGAAGATTTTAAAGAGCAGACCAGACTGCTGAAGGTATGAATATACTGTATCTTTTTGGAGTGCTCAGATGCCTTTAAAACAAAATACCTAATGTGACCTTTGATGAGACCTTGAGTGAGTTACTGTAGCTCTGTGCCTAGGCTTCCCTATCTGGAAGATGGTGGTAACAATGACATTTTTTATTCTATAAGGTTTTTTGACAGCTTCAAATTAAAAGCATTACAAACTTACTACCATAATATGCAGAAGTTGTTCTTCAGTTGTTTGTTCCAGTTCATTGTTGGTAAGTTTTGAATTTTTGGCTTTCAGGCCAGCATTCCATTTTGTGTAGTGGGATCCAATCAACTCATTGAAGCCAAAGGTAAAAAAGTTAGAGGTCGACTCTACCCGTGGGGTGTAGTTGAAGTGGAGAATCCCGAACATAATGACTTCCTGAAGCTGAGGACCATGTTAATGTAAGTAGGAAATTCCAATTAAATAATAGCAAATAAATAAATAAATTCATCGCGAAGATGCTCAAACATTGGAATGGGGGTATGGAGAGGTTGTGGAATCCTCAGAGGCATGCAGAATTTGTCTGGAGAAGGCCGTGAGCAACCTTGATCTAGTTGGCCTAGGCCTAGGTAAGGATTGGACCAGAGGCCCGCAGGTCCTTTCCAATCTGAATTACTCAGTGATTCTGTGAAAATAATCTTGTGTCTAATTCTTTTGTTGAACACAGATGCTCAGGAATATAAAACAGGTTGCTTTGCACCTTGTGTTTAAATGTATCTTTAGCCCTTTGCAGATATGTATCTCTATAGACTTCAAAATTCTGCAGGTTAAGCTTTTTCAGGCTTTGCTACTCTGCTTCCCCTGCCCAGCACTGCCTTGTCAAATGTCTCACCCACAAGGACTGCTGACGTACAGGCTGTCTCGGGGTCTGGAGTGGTGTCTCTGTCGTTTATTGCACCAGTTTAACTTACATTAGCTTTGAAATTAGCATGTTAAATGGGTGCACATGCTAAACACACTGACCCAATACAGTGCTGAATGTGAGAGTTGCTTAACCAAGCTGATGTGACACAGATATGCTTTATCTTTTGATCTTTTTTCTTCCTCCAGCACCCATATGCAAGACCTTCAGGAGGTGACCCAGGATCTTCACTATGAGAACTTCCGCTCTGAGAGGCTCAAACGAGGCGGCAGGTTGTCATCTTATTGTTACAAGCTGTTTCTTTCTCCTCTGAATTTATTTTTTGTTCTCCCTCCACCCCTCATTTCATTGCTAGGATTTGGTAGATCATGAACAGCCCTCTAGCTGCAGCCAGCACAAAGTTCAATCAATCAGCTTAGACTGACAGTAAGAAAAAGTAGTCTGTAAATTGAAGAGACAGTTGTGATGCTAAAAAGGGTACAGTCAGATCTCTGCTTTGTTTAAGGCTCGAACACAGTTGGATTGGAGTGTTTGAGGTAAATAAGTAGGGCAGGTGTGCAAGTTAGATCAGTGCTGATGCAGTAAAAGAAATCCTTTCTAAGACTTAATGATTTGAATATCCAGACTGTGTCTTTAAGAAGAGAAACTCAAGTCCTCCTGCAGTGCTTTATTTAACGTGATATAAATAAATAATTTTCTTTGCACAGCAGTCACAGGATAATGTCTTTCAACTCTATTTTGAGCTGTGGTAAAAGAGGCAGGCAGAATACCTCGTTTTTAACTAAAATAGCAGGGTTTCCAAAGTTGAGTTTGTGAGTTCTTGCTGAAAACTGGGTGTTTCCTGGTTTAGATTTTTAGGTTGCTTCTCTTATTTCAACCACTAGAGGGTTTCATAATTGCACATTTCAGTGGGTTTGATATATTTTGCAAAGCTTTTTCCATTATGAAACTTCTACTGTTGAAATAGGTTTTGTCGCATGCCTAGTCCATTTTCAGAAAAAGGAGTTTGATTCTGGCCTACAAGTTCTATTTTCCCTTCAGGCATGGTGACATACTTTTCATAGAATCATAGAATGGCTTGGGTTGGAAGGGACCTTAAAGATCATCTGGTTCCAACCCCCTCCCCAGTAGGCAGGGATGCCCATGATTTTTAAA
Source organism: Anseranas semipalmata (assembly GCA_013399115.1). Classification (NCBI taxonomy): domain Eukaryota; kingdom Metazoa; phylum Chordata; class Aves; order Anseriformes; family Anseranatidae; genus Anseranas; species Anseranas semipalmata. The sequence goes on from VXAA01001403.1 coordinate 689,389, forward strand.
TCCTGTCTTCTGAAGTTCAAGCTAAAAAAAAAAAAAAATATATTTTTGCCAAGTTCTGGTACCTGTTATCAATCAGGTATTTACAAAGGTCTTAGAAGTAATGTCACCTTGGGGTGTCCAGAGTTCAAAGTAATGGTTACCAGTTTTTAAAGGATTTGAAGTTGCCTCTGCCAAGGACTTTCAACAGTAAGTTGCTGTTAAGTTTATATATCTTTGTGCAAATAAAACACGCTTTTGTATCTTGTGTAGTTGAGTGGCACAGATATCTTTGTTTTTACATTTCCAAAGTGTTCCTAGACTGTAGTTAAGCTTATTGTAAGTGAGGGTGGTTTGCTTGGGAATTTGTTTCAGACTTGTACCTATTTCACTGGCAGTCCTTGGCAGCGTTCCTAGAGGCTTTCAGACACAGAGGGTTTTTTTGACAATCTATTTCTCTGACAACCTTTTAGCAAGCATCAGTTTGTTTGATTTGCACTTTTGATAGCACTTGTATGATTAGATCTGTTAGCAGATGTTCCCTATTGCAACATGGGATAAGAGAAATGTACTGGCAAAGTGGTAGGGAATCTTGAAAATACAGTACATGGAAATATTCTTTCTGTTCAGTTTCTCAATGTAAAATTGGAATGTCCCAATTAAGCAACAGTTTCCTTAGATATGGGATGAAAGCATGTGCTTGATTTTGACAGGAGTAATCAGTGCTTTGTACTATACCTTTACATGTTACACATAAGGAATCTTTTGGAATTGGGGGAAAAAAAAAAAGAGGTGACTAACTAGAAAGAAAAATAATCAAACTCTTGAGTAGAGAAAGAGGAGAAAGGGTTCCTGCAGTTGGAAGGATGGCAGATGTGTACAGTGGTTGTGTTATTTTTATGGCTTTGGTTATGAGTAACTTACAGAAATGTGTGCAAATGTACAGTAGCAAGTTTTCTCAAAGATAAATGTACTAATTTGTTGAATGATTGGAATTCGAAGTACAATGAGGTACTGAAAAAAGGATAAGGGACTTGCCTTCTTGTTGTCTTTAGCTTTTTTACTTTCTAGAAGCTTTAAGGGTAAGACATAATTTAATGTATGCTGTTTAGATGTTTGATAGTAAATATGGTTCATGAAGTTAGAGATGGGATAGAACTGCATCAAAAAAAAGGTTCCACCTGAGGATAACCAAGTTTCCAGATTCATAATTTCTAGATATTTTACACGTTGCTTCCATATTTTTGTTAACATCTTGTCCAGCGTTATCTTGACCATGTGTATTGATTTAATTGTATTGATTTATAGCACAAATGAAAAAGAAGAATTGAGTACAGTGTTTCTGTACTCAGATTTCTGAATTGCTATACCTGTGTGGTACACAAATTGCGATCTGTTAAGATAATGTTACACTCAGGTAAACTGCTGTATTTGAGTACTGTTCAGAAATAGTTTTCACTGATGCCTACATACAAAGACCTGTCATGTTCTGAAGTCATAGCCAGAAGTCATTTAGAAGTTTATACTTGTTCTGGGCATAACTTCATGAAGGAGTAAGGAATAAATATTAAAAAAATGAATAGCAGCTATGTGGGGAACATGTTGCAGTAAATTTTGTGTGTATTCTGAAACACATACAATGTGTTCTGAGAGCCTTGTTTTTTGTCAACAAAATATTCACTGGAAATGCCAGATCCAGAGTGTATGCATGTTATTGAACACTATTTGTCTATCTTAGGAAAATAGAAGATGAAGAAGTAAATAAAGACCAGATTCTGCTTGAAAAAGAAGCTGAAGTAAGATGAAAAAACTCTGTACTCTTGTGGCGGGGGAATTTTTATTTTTGTATCGCTGTTTTGGGACGCTTGATTTATATGATCTTGATAAATTGTGAAGGGAAAGACAGAATTTGCTAATATAAAGTTATTCAAGGTGCAGTAACAAAACAGAACATGGAGAGGTATAGAAGAGTCTCAGAATACTGATTTATGGGAACAAGTGGAATTTGGTAAAATGTCAGATTCCATTGTACTAGTCAGTACTCCCTCCTCCGGGGAGGGAGAGCCATCCTCATATATGAGAAAAGATTCTTAAAATTAGCAATTGCAGGTTGGGAAAAAGTTAGTCTAGCTCTGCAGCAAAGGAGGAAACAATGGTAGGAATTATCAGGAATAAAGAACAAAATGGAAATTCTTATTTTGCCACTATGATAAATCCATAATTCAGAGCTCTAACACTGTTTTCATGGTCCCCCAACTCAAAAAGGATACAGCTGAGACTAGAAAAAATACAATGAATAGCAAAGAGTGGGCAGAATGGATAAAGCAGAGACCTGAAGCAGGTCCCCTACGATGGCATATTAGGTTAATGTTCCTTTTGGGAAGTAGATGACAGAAGGGAAGGATAGAGTAAGGGGTTTATGTAATCACAGCTGTCAGGATGAATGGGAAACTACAATAAAAGAAGCAGGCCACATTTAGTGAAGTTGAGGTGGCTCATTTCAATCAAAAAAGATACTTTTAAGAAAGTCTGTAAATTGTGGAACTCATTTGCATGGAATTTTGAGCATACCAAGAACTCGAAAGTGCTTGCTAAATGCAATGGTAGAATTTTTTGATTTAGAAGGTTCTGAATTGACATATGTCTAGAATTTGAGAGCATATGTTAGGAAATACTTGGTGTAACGCCTGGCTGTTAGGCTTTTCCATGCATTTCCTAAGAGCCAGTGTGGAAAGAAGGCTGAGTTAGATGGACCTTTTGGTCTGCCCTAGCCCAAGAAGATCCTCAGGCTCCCAGTACTGGTCTTAGTGGCTGTCCAAGTCCCAAAAGATAGCCAGGAAAAGGATTGTTGTTTCAAGGAATATGAAAAAATTATAGCGTAAATGTCTTACAGGTCTAATTTTCATTGTTAAGTTTAACATTTTAGTTTGAGTTTAAAGCGTAAATATGCAAAGACACCTGAAAATGTTTCAGTAGTGAGATTGACTTGGTATCTGTCAGAGTTTCATACCATAAAAGAATTTAAGTCAGCCCTGTTTCTTGTACAGTCCTTAAACTTAGTAGCTGAGTCACTTGCTTACCTTGTGTTTAAACATTGCAGTGTTGTAGAGCTGAATTTAAACCGTTTTTAATAGTGCATACATCTCCTTGGATGGTTTGCCTGTAATCCTTGCTTCCACTAGTCATCACTAGCAGGTGAATTGTGAAATATTCATCACAGTTTTTTTTGTTTGGTTTTTTTTGGATGGCGGATATAGGTGTAGTTGGAGGGACATAAACAAGCTGCTTTTGTTCTGATGATAAGCTTTAGCAAGTGTGTTTGTTCAGCACTTCTACACCATCCTTCTATTCAACTTCAGAGGAAGCGAAGACTTCCATTTAGGGATGCTTAAAAATCTTGTCCTGAGTTAAAATAATAAAGCCTGCTTATTTCAGTCAGTATTTCCAACCTCTTAGTGGATGAAGATGAGCAGTAGAAAAACATGCCATAACATGCCAGATCAGTGTTCCCTCTTTAATATAAATAAATAATAGTGTGGTGGCAGCAAAGAATCATGCTCTGAGGTGAGATAAGGCTAAAGGTTTCTCCTATGCTCTATTTCCAGCTTCGTCGCATGCAGGAGATGATCGCGAGAATGCAGGCGCAGATGCAGATGCAGATGCAAAGTGGAGAAGGAGATAGCAATGCAGTCCATGGCCACCATGTATAAAGTCTTTGGTAAGATATTCAGATAGCCACTTTACAGGGTTTTTCTTTGTTACTCATTATTGTGGGTGGTATTAAGAAGTTCTGGAAAAATATTTACAAGATGGGTTTGTACAGGTTTCAGTCTTCATTTTAATTTTTAAGGTTTAACTGGTGTTCATGAAGTGAAATGGCTTGAAGCTAAACCAAACATTAGTGTGGTGTTTTTTTTTTTATTTATATATATATATATACACACACATATATATATATACATTTCAGAAAGTCTATACAATGTATGTTGAAAAAAATCATGGAAGGAGTCTTTCAGATTGTGTAAACAGGTGGCTCTCAAACTCATGATGAAGTTGTTTCAGTGTGACTTTGAAAATGTCTACAATTTTTTGTTTGTTTTCTCACTGTAAGAAGATGGCAGATTTCAAATTGGATTTTTCTGTCTTGTTTTCAGATTACTTTATACCCTGACTTAAAGGAGACCTTCTGGATTTGAATTATGGTGGCATTACACCAGAAAGGATGACTTTTGCTCAACATGTGACTTGGAGATTATTTTAGAGTTTAACACGGAAACACGTTGTGGTAACTCTTGTGATACGTATTTCATAACATATAGTCAGTCAGTATTTTATATATTATACACATTTTACTTTGTTTTTGTTTAGTAATTTTTATATTGAGCTTATTTTCAATCTCCCATTGTATTAGGGATACAAAATAGACATTGAAACTTCTAGTCTGACATGGCGTTAGGTGATTTTCTTTAATATGGCTTAATAGTTCCCTGTTTTTTTGTTATGTTTAGAAATAAACAGCTGTTAGTGATATCCTATTCAGTAGTGTGTAATAGTCACTAATTAGGGAGCCCTGCAAGGTTAGTTTTATATTTTGCAGTGTACACACGTGTGTGTCTGTGAGACCCTAGCCCTTCTGTCTCTGCTTGGTGCAGATGATTTCCTTTGGCCTCTGCAAGTATCTAATTAAAATTCAGGCACGCCTTGTGTCTTAACAAAAGAAATAAGAGGAAATACCTCTTTAAGGGCACACTGTATTTTATATGACAGGCATTATTTCCTTCAGATTTAACCTTGAGGGACGTATATTCTCTATTGTTTGCCTAAAATCTCTTACTCTATATTGCAGATAATTTCTAAGAGTTTCTTGTAGGTCAGCACAAATCAGTCCTGCTGTTTTCTGGCATTACTGTAGCCAAATAAGCTTGAATAATGCCGGTATGTTAAATGAGATAAACCCCAAAGAGTAGTTTTCTATGCATGAGTGTTTCCCATATCCAAATGCATAAGAAATTGTTTAATTCCTAGAGAGTATTTTCATACTATTTTTAGGGCATTGCAAACTGTTAATTGTAGTATAAAATATATACAAGCACGCTTTCCTTCTTTTTAAATTGACCCCTGCCTGACAGGATCAATACAAACTGTATTTTAAGGTCCTGCTCCAAGATGGAGCAGTAGTACTTCTGGGGTGACTCCAATGTATTACACATTTTTTTAGGCCAAGGTCACTTTCCTTAATGCTGATAGTAAAGGAAACTGTTTTTGAGCTTGGCTGGACTTCTGCTGCATACCATGGCAAGTATTGCACATGCAAGCAGTGCATAGTAACAGCTATAGTATACAGCTACATAGGTGGCAGCGGATAAGGGTAAGCAGTAATGCGCTGTGGTTGGCTTTTCTGGTACTTCTGAGAATGCCAGCAATTGGATTTCCTAATGTCATCTGTTACAAACCGTTGTTATGTGAACAGCTAATAAATAGATAGTATTCCAACATTTTCTGTATTCCAAGCTCAGGTGCAGCAATGATTTTTATAATTTTTTAATGTTTCTTTGAAAAAAGCAGTAAGATTTCTACAGCTGATGTATAATTTCAATAGTACCTAAATGGCTAGATTAAATATCAACCTGCTAAGCAACTGAAATTTTTACCTGCCTGAAACTACTGTTTATGAATAGCTTTATATTTCAGTCTTTCTAAAAATGTGAAGTAAAATTCTCCGCCCTAGCCTTTGCTAGGGAGCTCCAGTTTTCTTTGCAGAAGCGATTATTCTCAAAGTTTTACACGACGTGATCTTCTCTAACCACCACGAAAGTGAGAATGAGAACCTTTTGATATGTTTAGATGCACAGAAGTGCTAAGTCCCATTTTGTCAAACAGGTACATATAAAACTTACTTGGAAGTGCATGTTTTTCCATCTTCTTGTCTTGCCTTTTCTAAACAGCATGTAGAAATAACATAGCAGTATTACCAGGAAAAAAACCACTCCACAGCATCTTATTTATTTCTAAATCTTTTGAGACGTTTTTGTGAATCAGTAGTCATAAATATATCAGAAGAACAACTTACAAACTTACATCTTACTAAATATTTTGTGAAGTCCCCTACTGTTCTTCAGTTGCCACAAGTCTGGTTTGGTTCTGATTCTGCGGTGTTAGGCTGGTATCTCTGTTAAATGTTTTGAGCACGGAATGCTTCAGGCACTGTCCACTTTGCCAAGGAGAGCAACTCTGTGCCATTTGTGTTTTCACATGCAAGCTTGGTAGGGTACTGTAAGCTGCAATAGTACTGTGAACCAGTACTTGAACTGTGAAATCTAAAGTGTATGCAAACCAGTCCCTGGTTGTACATGTAACTCTCTTTATGTTGTTTTTTTTTCCTGTATTTTCTAACATGAGAGCAAAAGCAGATTGTCTGTGCATTTAGTGCTGTTTGGTCACTACCTGTGGAATTACTTTAGGCTCTGTCTTTGAAATAGCATGTATCTATTGAAATATTTCATCAGGGTAAAGTATTCTGTATGATTCTTAGGCAAGTAATTTTTGCTTTAGAAATTCTAGCAGGAGAAATATTTTCATAAATATATTTTTTTTTGTAGGAAAAATCAAGTTTATGGCACTTGCCATTTTAACTGAAAAGACCGCTGATTGCTTTTCCTTCCCAAGTTTTTGGGGGTGATCAATTTGTAGTGTGCCTGATGTCGCTGAAGGTCTCTTTCCCCTTCGCTTTTCTTGTGACGGCCTTGCAGTCAGTGGTTTCATGGTGAGACATAAAAAGTGAGGCTACATTTCTCAGATTCTTTTTCTAGATAAACTTCAGCTACCGGTAGAAGAAAGACTTGGAGACAAAAGGTAGATGTTTGGTGACTTGCTGAACTGGCCACAATTTGTTTTCTGTTACAGCTTTGTTACGGTTTCTATTTTAGGAGTCAAAATACTTTTGAATTTGCATAGCTTTATATTTGGTAGCAAAAGCAACTTGCTCTTGGTCCAAAAATCTCTGTTATATTCTGTTTTATGTAGTGTCATTAGCGAAGACTATAATAAAAATGCAAAAACAAATTAATTTTTTTTCGTCTTTTGTTTCGATTCCTTGTTATAATCAACCCTGGAAATGTTTGTTTGTTTGTGGTGACATGTTTTAAATGTAAAGGAGTAATTCAGACATGGTTGAAAGAGAACACTGTGACAAACCTGCATACAATATGTCCATTAAATATCGTATGCTCCAAGTTTATGGCTACAGTGCGTTTCCCAGTGGGTGTTCCCAGAGACGCCAAAGTCCTCCTTATGGGACTTTGCTTTTTCAGCATCTCTCAACAAACTTATGTGTCCCTTAATTACTATGTTAACACAGAATGAAGCTACTTGTTGCAGGTGGTGCTTTAAGTGTAAGGGTCATTGTGTTCCCTAGGGAACTGTGCTTCATTTCTAGAGGGAGTCAAAGGCCGTTTGATCTTTGTACTAGAAATTCCATAAGAATTTAGGGCTCAACTTCCTGTAAAACTACTTCAGCCACCCTTGTGGCTGTTACAGGTTGGGATCACCAGGCTGTGTCCTTGTTCTTAGATTACTGAGCCTAACTGTTAATACCAGCGGGTTTTGTAGCAGTACTTTGAATTTGAAACGCATCGTTTATGCATGTGCCCTGATCTGGACAGCTCGCTGTAGGTTGCTGTACTGGATTGCTTTGCGTTGCTGGGAGGTGCACGTAATGCTGTCAGACCACTCCACAGGGGTAAGGCTTGTGCATGCTGTGACAACTTCGTCTATTGCTTTAAAGAATATTTGTTTCATATATCTGAAGTGTTTAGTGTTGAACTGGTCCACTCGAGGAACATCCATCTTCAGTCTCTAGTGGGAGAAGAAGTAAGGAAGCATCCTGATTATGTCAGACCTACTTTTTGAAAGAATTTTTTTTCCTGTATATTGATTGTATCTAGAAATTTCAGAACAGCATCCTTTTTGTCAGGTGTAGAAGACTTTTGTGGAATTCAAATCCAATANTGTGTCATCTATCTGAAGTGTTTAGTGTTGAACTGGTCCACTCGAGGAACATCCATCTTCAGTCTCTAGTGGGAGAAGAAGTAAGGAAGCATCCTGATTATGTCAGACCTACTTTTTGAAAGAATTTTTTTTCCTGTATATTGATTGTATCTAGAAATTTCAGAACAGCATCCTTTTTGTCAGGTGTAGAAGACTTTTGTGGAATTCAAATCCAATACCAGAACAGAGTGCTGAAAAAGAATTGCACTAAGAGTTGCACACTGAAATTTCTGGAAAACTTTTAATAAAGTCTTCCAGATTTGGTTAGATCTGTGCACATAAAGACAAAAGAATGGTAATTGTGGACGAGGACTGAAATAACATGGCAAAGATGACTTGTAGAACACCTCTTAAGGCTGGGCAAACACTGTAAGCTTTTGATTCAGAAAAAGGAAGATTGGGATTTCCAAAAATATTGGATGGCAGTATTCTCATATAAATATTATTAAAAACATGACCTGCAAAACAGATCTAACTATGCACATTAAGAAGGTCCTTTGTGCATCAGTTTGCTATCGACAGTGCTAAAAGGAATGTTATGCTAATGTATTTTTGTAGGCAGCATTGCTGACTTATGTACTTATGTGCTGGAACAAGTTTATTTTATTTTAAATTTGCTTTATAAAGCAGAGTTATCACATTATTTTGGAGGAATTGCAGTGCATTATTAATATACAGCTACGCAGATAAATTAATGTGTTTTTTATATGCAGTAGTATAATGCTGCTGAATATATTTGGGTGCAGATTTTCTGCACAACTGCTTTCTCTTATTTATACATATCATTCCTGTTTCTTTTTTAACCTTTTCATCTGAATGCGTTTCTTAGCCGTTTCTCCTTGCACTTTTATGAATACTTCTTTTCCAGTCCTTTTCACCCACTCCTACTATTCTGCAACATACTTCAGATTTTTTTTTTTCTTCTGACCATCTCCTACTAGTTGGAATGACAATGGCTTGCCTACAGCAGTGATCCCTTTTCTGAACATTTGACCAGGATAGGTGGAGTTCAGTCCCTGGCCACCTTGGCTCTTCAGCAAGGAATGCGGAAGGAGATAATTTAGAGCCTCTTGTGTACCTGTTTCAGGTGAGTATTAGGGTGGCTGGGCTGGAGATCAGATTTACACCACTTGCTCCTAGGCTTTCCATTTAGTTGACACACAAATTAGTCATCTCTCTCTCCTGCTTCTTAAACACTCGAATGACCTCGGAGAAAGGTAAATAAGCGACTGAGAAGAAAGCTGTCTTGTGAGGCTAGAAGAAAAGAATGTTTGGCATTTCATTAACAAATCCTACCAAAAAGGACTATACGCAGCATCTCTCTTAACAATGCACTTGCACAGTTTACTACCCAGTGCAGCAGTATCAGAAGTGCAAAGGGCTGGAGTTTTTTTTTATTGCTTTATCTTCTACCAAAGCTGGAAAATATCATCACAAGACACTCTGAATATCATCACAAGACACTCTGAAGGAAATGAAGTTCAGACCTGTGAATTTTATCTTTAATGTCAGTTGAGTCCTCTGTTGTTTATATTTGAGGAGTCTGCATGAGTGCAGAGAAGTTTCCTGCCTTCAGGTAACCATCTTGCACCAGGGAGACTTGTTTCTCATGTGGTTGACCAGGCAGATATTGTGTGGATCTTGCTTTCAGAGTGCCTGGCATGGAAGTGGCTTGGCATACCTCGTGTCTCCGTTTCATTGACTGCTCCATGCTGTTCTTGCCATTTTGTCTTGCTTCTGTGCCCTGAAGCAGGAATTATATCAGGATTTTACTAGCCTGTTTCACAGATTTAGTGGTCAAAAAAGGTGAACAAAATATCTGCAAACTCCTGCTTCTTGAGCTCTGTGTAAAGGAAAGAGAAGAAAAACCTCATCTTTTCTGCCTTTCTCTGGACACATAGGAGATCCTGAAATGCTGCATGCCTCATGGAAGTGCCTGAAATAGAGAGCTGACAAGGTTGTTAATTAGTGACAGTCTGGGGAATGTGCAAGAACATATTCCATAGAGGCTTTGGGAAGAATTGAAACTGTCATTTAGGAAGACATTGCACTGGATTTCAGTACAGTGAACTCCATAAAGTCGTATGATCTTTATTTGCTATTTTCCTGACATGGTATACGGAATAGTGCACAAAGAACTTATCACTGGGCTCCTACTGACAAATACTGAGAGAAGGCTAGAAAGCAACTCCTAGAGATTCCTGCGGTGGAAAGAAAGGTTTCACTTGGGCAATTAAAACACTTTATAATTGAGTGTGCTGTAGAGCTTTTCCCACAGGCAATAATTCCAGAGTGGGTTTCTCTGGAGAGTTAATATGTGCTTTTCTGCTAACTTACTGTTGTCTTGGAGCCCTATTCCCACCGTATTTGTCACTTGTGTCTGGAGATGGTTGATAGTGGTTCTGGGCTGCAGCACATCCTTCCCATTCATTCAGATAGCTTAGAAGGCACCAAAAAAAAAAAAAAAAAAATAAGGTGGGAATACCAATGAGGCAGATATTTTCCTTGCATATGTCCCAAAGCCACTGGTGTGGTAGCTTTGTCCTACTGGACTAGCTTTCTTCTCAGTGCGGCACCCTGCTGCCAGAGTATACAGAGACGGAGCACGCTACCAAAAAGGATCTCTTCATCATCTGAAAGCAGAGGTGCTGTTGCCTGCTTGTGTTCTTTTGATTAGAAGATATGAATGATGCAGAAATAAGCCTGTTGTCACGCTAACCAGGTGGGAGCATGTGCCGTGAAGTCAGATTTGGTGTAATTCTAGGTCAAGTCCAGAAACTGAGAACAGAGAGAGGAAGGAAAATCCTTCCTCTCTCTGAGGAAGAGGAGTGGTTTGATGGCCAGCTTTGTTGACAGCATGGTCCAGAGGGGATAGGATTATCTGAATCTGGCTCATAGCCACTTAGAGGTGTGTTGAAGTTTCAGGTGTGCTGGGGAGTTTCTAGTGTGTTTAGCAAGGCAAGATCTTCTGATGTAGCTGTAAGTTTGCAGGTTTAGTTTCGGTACTTGAAATGCAAAATGAAGCTCGTTTCCACCCACAGGAATGAGTTCCTGTAAATCTAGCAAGACGGAGGAGGTGTCCAGCTATCTCAGACCAAGAACAACATGCTTTTCAGAAACTACCTCTGGCTAGAGCAGAGGCGGTCCTGCAGACAGCCTATTGAGTTGCAAGAAACAAGTCCCACAAGGCAAGAAGTGCAGTGCTTTGATTGCTGTGGGAAAGACAGAGCTCCTTGATAGGAAAAAATGAGCAGAGCTCGCTCTCTCTCTCTGCCAAGCCTGGGGCTAACTCCTGCTCACTTTGTTTGAAACCCAGCGTAAATGGCTTTGTAGGACTGATGCAGGTACTTGTGCTCTACTCTCAGCCCTCCTTAGATCCTCAGTTTTACACGAATCTTCAGTGGTGATGTAACTGATGGTGGGCATGTTGGATTTAAGCTATGGCTTAATTCTGAGAGAGGTCCAAGTTGCCAGATAGAAATTTCTGCTCAACCACATAATTCACATAAAGGAAGGTAATTGCAAAAGGTCAGAAAGATTTGAGTTAAAAGACATGCCAGCCATTAGCAGCTTACCGTGTTGAGCTGTCTTGCTTAAAGTGCCTCAAGCTGGCTGTCCTCCTGTTCTTTATTGAGAAACAAATTGAGGCTAGTGGGGTAAAGAGAAGGAATCACCTCATTTTTATAAGCAGAAGCCAAAAATTCCTGGGAAAATTCCCATGTAGGAAGCAGAAGAGGTCCAACATTATGTGAAGATAACTCGGCATACTCTACAGAATGAGTAAATAAACACACCCTGAGAGCTAATGCAAAACACTTCTTAAAACAGATGCTGTACTGCTTCAACAGCGTATTTATTAAAAGAAAAGAAAAAGGAAAGGCACTGACAGTAAAATGCTTTATTCAGAACATGCCCACTCCTGCGCTTATTAAAACAACAGGGGAATTGCAAATTACTATTTTTTATTTATTTTTACTTTTAAGAAGCTTTTCCACAATGCAGAGCCCAAAACCTAGGTCAAACTCTTCCCGTAGTAGTTCCTTGCTCAAAGTTCAGTGATTTTTTTTTTTTTTTTAATTTATTTTTTTCCCCCAGTGAAGAGAACACGCGGTTTGGATCTGCAGTGGTGTTTTAGTGAAGCAGTTAGCTTGCTGACTAGCACTCCGGAAAGTTTTATAATCAGAGTAAAACTGGTTTTAATCTTCCTTCTATGCCCAGCAAATAGGCTCAGGCTGCCTACTTCATTTGCTTCGAAATACAGAAAAACAGTATTGCAAGAATGGCAGGCCATCTAGAACAGCTGGACCACTGGCCACGTTCAGTTTCAGCCTTTCGAGCATCGGTAGGAAGTTACGCGCTCTGCTGCATGGCCCAAATAGCTGGAACAATTTGTTTGGATTTGGGCAGAGAATGGGGAATCTAACAGTTTGCTGTTTAGCTAGAAGTCTACCACCTGGTTACCTCATTTTTGAAAGTAATGTAAGGTAGCACAGTTAGCTGGCGTTACTGAGACTCTCAAGCCAGTTTTATTTGACAGTAAAATAATTGTCAGACTTACCAGGGGATTAGTGTTTGTAGCTCTTTGATTTTTCTTTTTGTTCTGAAGTATCCGACCAAGTGGAACTAGGGCTTGTTCTCTTCTGTACCTAAGATACCTTTCGTTTTTGAAGCCAACATCCATATGACTGTGCTTTTGTGCAGCTGTGCTGACTAAAGTCATTGGCATTTAACTGAGACGTGAAAATCAGAAATGATCTTTGTATCGTGTTAGAATTCCATATTTTGGGAGAGTGATGGTTGCTGTTTGGTGGTGTCTTGTTTTTTTCCCCCCGAACACTTAGAGGAGTTTTTGATGTCGATTTTAGAAGCACTGTACAAGTTGTGACTGGATTGAACCTCGTGCAGCTCCTCTGAGGTAACAAATACTGGCCCGATTTGATGGATAGGGAAATCAGATGAACCTCAGTGAGATTTAAAAAAAGAAATGGGGCTTTCTGACTCCCAGTTGCGTGCGTTTTTTTAGGCCTTGCTGCTTCAGGCATACTTAGGTAATCCCACCTTGTGAGTTTTAAGTGAAAAAGAGAAGTAAATTACATACTTGTAGAAAAGACAGTTTCGCTGGTCTGTCAGCTTAACGTTTAGGCTGCTACAGTCAAAGGACTAATATCAGTTGAAAATCTTATGACTTGGTTTGAAGCAAATTTAAGGGAATTCTGGGGATATTTATGCTCTTCTGCAGTAGGATGAATTTACCACATGGGGGCAATGTGCCATTGGACTTTGTTTATTCTTTTACCTCTACAGAGGCATGAAGAAAATAGGTTGCACAGTTCACAGTTTTTGCCTGGACATTTGTTTAAGTGTATGTGGCTGAGCAGCCACATTTCTTTGCAGCTTGTAGCTTGTGTATGCTTTTGGGTTTTGTGCTGTTGATTCCAAACTGCTGCTGGCTGCAGACTGAACCTTCTGGGTAGGAAGGACGCGTTTAGACAAGTACACCAGTCAGACTGAAAGGAGCTGCAGAGCAAGTGCCTGCGTGTGTGTGCGCACAGGTATGAACATATGTTGTGCTTAATTTGTCTCTTGTAATTGCCACTTTCACCATGAGACCTAACATAAAGTACGATTATGAAAGTCAAAGTAGGTGATTACAAGAAAGGATTGCATCCACTAATTTTTCTGTTAGCAGACTAGCACATTTTTTTCCTATATGTAAATGCCCAGGTCATAGTCTGAGGCTAGTAGACTTCACACTTTATAAAAGGTAATGTAATCGGTAGGTACGGTGTGTGTAGAAGGGCTCCTGAGAAATGCCCGAAAGGAGAGCAATCTGAAAAGCCTGAGGATTACCCTTGTGATAAGCGCTATAGCATGGTGACTGGGGGGTGAGGGTGGAAAGATGGAAGTATTTAAGATTCGAAGTGGGACATCCCCACTCCACCCAATTTTCTGTAGCATGGAAATTAGTTTCTGCAGTTGGTTTAGCAAGATGCTGCTAATGATGAGTACCTTTGACATTATATCTCTGCCACTTTTCAAAGTGTCTTCATTCATTACTGTTAAAGAACAGCATTTCTCCAGTACCTCCAGGTGAATGTTAATAGTAAATGAACCTGGTGTGAGAGAGCGATTCTAGAAAATGATAGGTATTGGTCTGTCTTTGCCATTCATTCTTTGTGTTGCTCATGTGGATCAAATCTCCCGTTATCCAGCAATTCCTGTTTGCCTTGACTTGATGCTTTTGTCCTTTGCTTATGACAGTCAGTGTATTGATCAAATTCTATACTTTCACTCTCTTCTCTGTCATGTTTTCCTACCATCTAGGGTACAAGTGGCTTGTGAGTAAAGAGCAACACCTGACTAACAGCTGAAACTGGCTTGGTTTTCCTACTGGAGAAGTGGTCTGATGCAACTCTGAGCTGTTAGGTAGAGAATTTGTTTATCACCGATGAGACAAGTTGAGGAATGATTCACCCATCCACGTAGCCCAGTCTCTACTGAGATGTCAGTGTTGATGTGGAAGGCAATCCAGAGAACGGGCCTGGCAGATGAGGGAACTAGTCTCATGTCTGGTTCTGCTGCATGGACCGTGACAAACTGCAGAGGACTTTGGTGAGTTCTAGGAAGAAACACTTTCAGATCAGGAACGTGGCCAGGGAAGTCACTAATTTTCATGACATTCAACATAAGTTGTGAATTTGTGGAAAGAAGAGGTTTTTTTCCCCTCCTCTGCGGTGCTCTACAGCTGCTACTGTGACACCAGGTGCCAGAAGGTCACAGGAGAGAAGGGTGATCATCCTGTGACAAAAGCTATTGGCCCTTGCAGTTAGTCCTAGCTGACACTATGTTTAGGCAGGCAACAATGTGTGCAGCAAATGGTTGCATACCTCCAGGTAGTAACTGATGGGGGAATTGTAGTACAAGGCAAACTACCTGTACTAGCTTTAACCAAAGTAGGACAACAGCGGTGACCTGTGGCATTCAAAGCTCTGTGAACATCCCCCTCCAGGGATTCTGATGCTTCAGCTGCCTACCTAAAATAAAATTTGTACCGATTCATCTTCACATCTTCAGCATCGACGTGCCTATGCATGTTCTTATAGTCACAGGGTAATATGCCAGGGAAGTGAACTGGTGATGTGCAGCCCAGTTAGAGTGGGGAATTGTGGAATACGTGGTATACATGTGGCTTAAATTATTGTAATTGTTTCCATTCTCACCCATATCTATCATCTGCTATAGACAGAAAGGGATATGTAATGTAAGTTTTTTTGGTATTGCTTGCCTTTTTATTACATGATAGACTTGTAAGAAACAGAACTTTGTAATATGCAACTGGAAAATATGTGCTAAAGAAATTAGCAACAGGTATATTTTTTCAATCTGTATCTCTTTGCCATGATGAAGAATTTGAACAAGAGGAAGCTTTTCTAGATGCTGTCTTTCTTGGTTGGATAAGAAGTCTGCTTTGAAGAACTTCCTCTGCTCTCATCCCGAGGGTGATTAAAGAAAGAGATGACATAGTAGTGTAGTAAAAGGGTAATTCTAATTGTCCTACTCAAGCCAAGAGGAGTATGTGATGTAGATTGTTTGTAACATTGGCTGAATGAATGAGTTATGCACTATCACATTTTATCTCACAAGGATGAAATTGCACTTGGTCCTTGTATTGCATCCTTCCAATAGCAACAGCTGACTTTCATTGTAATGAAATTATTCCGTTTCTAGCTTTATTCCCTAAGCTTCCTCATCATGTAAACAATTCAAATGTACTGTCTGGATGCTCAAAGTTTGCCTTCACAGGGGTTAAGGAAACTCATAGGTCTTTGCATTTCTATTTTCTATGCAGACAGCTGTGAAGTACATATTGCTGATTCAGTGTGTAGTGGATTGATCCCCTTTCCCATTCCCTCTTTTAGGATTCAAATCCATTCATCAAACCTTGTCTCAAGCATGTTTTGTATGTTCAAGTAGCCAAGCAGTTTTGTAAAAGACTGTGTTAGGTCAGAGGCTCAGTCTAATAAGGTACTTCCTATTTGTACCCCACTTGGCTGGGATTAGGAATCACATCATCCATTTCATGGACTGTTGACTGCCAAGTGATTCAGTGAGCACAAAGCGCAGAGCTGTCATTTTCTTCTAGCTTGTAAAAGTGGAGTCTCATTCCATCTTGTCTCTTCCTCTGCTTACGGTGAAGGAACTGAAATGGCAGGTGGTGCAATGTCCCTTCATAGCCTGGTCATACGCTCATGGGTAGAAGTATGAAAACGTGTGGTGACTTCTCTAATAGGAATTGTCATAGAAAGGTTTTAGCATCTAGGCAGTAATAGCTGCTGTTTATCGGCAGCGTGGATATATGATCTGTCCTGAAGAATTGGGAATGCTGGTATGAAAAGGAGGCTTCTTAAGGTTCAGGCTGGTGGCAAGTAAATTGCTCTCAGAGGAATACTTGTGTATCCTGCTAAACTCCTTGTGCTATGATGAAGAATAATTTTTTGCCTGTGGTGGGTAGAAAGGCTAGAAATGAGCTGCATGTACAAACAGGGGCACTGGGTATGTGGACACTTAAGCACACAGAACCTCCAGTGCCTTTTCATTACTGGATTGTTTCAGCTCAGTAAATTACGTGTGTTTTGTTTGAGCAATAAAAGTTAGCAATATATAGTGAAGCATAAACAGCAGGGTGTTGACGCTTCTATAGACTTTACTATATATGCAATTATTGCTTCCTCTCTTTAATTGTTGTGGTATGTTGCTTTTAAAGTGATCACATCACATTTGTTCTCCAACTTAGCAAGAGCTGCTTTTTTTTTTTTTTGCACAAGAAAATCTTTGCTTTTTTTTTTAGATGTTAAAGAAAATAAATGATTGAAATGAAGATTACTTTGAAGTGTCTGCACTTTAAAGGATCTGAAAGTGCACTAGTGCTTAAGCTGCAAATAAAATTGACTGCTCCATTTTCATTGCCTACGGAAGTGCAATGCAAATGGTAGGCAAAACAGGGTATTGAACCATCCATTTCAGTTATGAAAGAACTTCAGTTTACTGTAGTCACAAGTGTTTTTATGGATGATCTAAAATATGTATACTTTTGCAACTTTACAAACTTTTTTTTTTGCATACGTGAGATTCTTCAGCTCCATTTCAGTTTTTGAAGGAAAATGAACAATGACGCAGTTTTAAAACCTTGTGTCTTTTTCTCTTTTTGAGAGATGAGAATGTTGCTCATCAGGAATTCCTCATTAAATTTGTGAGTTACTTTCTCTGTGGGTGAGAGTGGTGAAGCTGCTCCAGGATGAAAGGGCTGTTCTGCATGATTTATGTGCTTCATTAATACAAAAGTCATATGCTATTTTGTTTTTCAAATTGTTGTGAAAAGGTCAAGTTCTCAGATATAGGGTGCCTCTTTGCATGTCTTGTGTTACTGGCCATCTATCATTTCCTGCAGGAATCCAAGTGTTTCTCTCAATTTCTTGCTTCTCATCTTGAAAAGCAGGCTCTAATGAGACATGGTCCCTCAGAGAGACCAAGGAGATTTGTCAAAGGCAGTCATTTTTAGGAAGCGCTGTTTTCCTGACCATCCTGTTACGAGTCAGCCTTGGCATCTACTTGTCAGCAGACTGAGAATCCGGAGGGCGCAAAAGTCTGTTCAGACAGAGCATGTCTGACTTAAAAGATTCATCCTGCACTGAATTTCCTACAGCATTTGGTTCCCGCCTGTGTTACTGAGTGGTGGGCTTGCTGGTTTTGGGAGGAGGAAGAGGTTCTGATGGTCTTCAGCCCCCTTGGCCATGGCCATGCACGTGGGTGCAGCACCATTGCCTTCTCCACCATTCTGCACTGCTGTGGCTTTTTCTATCCCT